>VACF01002404.1:0-124435 GCA_006891605.1 Pleurozium schreberi | reverse complement strand
TAAGTAGGAGAACTAGAAAAGTGCAAAATTTCATGAAAATTAGTGTTTTGACATTTTAATTTGTCAAAAATAGGAAAAAAAAGTTTCAAAGAAACTAAAAATTGTCCATTTGGAGAGACTTCTAGGTGAAGACATTAATCTTCAAACTATTTTCAATGTTCAAAACTGTGCGCGCAAGGGAGCCCTGTTTGCATGAACGTAGAGGACATAAAATAATGTTTTTGAAAATTCCCTTTGGTGGATTCATGCATTTCTAGTGTAGGAATAGACCACAAAATTTCAGCTCTAGATCATTAATTTTGGATACTCCCCAGTACTAAAAAACCCTAGATGGCAAAGTGTGACAAATTAGCTAAATTCAAATTTAAGTATAAGATGATTTTTTAAAATTTTAAAAAATAAGGGATCTGATTACAATCAAGTTATCCATTTCCAGTAAAAGTTTCACATTAATTGGATTCATGCTTCAAAAGTTATAGCACATGACAACTCCGTCATTCCAATTGTGACGCAAAATAGTACTAGTCTTTCTTGCAATCACCCTATGGGAGGTGGCCCACTTCAACAATAAAATAATTGTGGTCAGCTGGCAGTCATACGTAAGCTATAGTCAACAACCACATTCCTTTCTCCCGCATTCTTTCAACGGCGTGACCCTCCAGCTATTCCTCTTTCAGTGTAATTGGTGATTCATGATTGGAGGAGACACCGACAAATAGAGAGCAAGGAGGCAAAATTGTTTAGGAACCAAAATAGCTGAAGTAGTAATCACAAAATTTTGGGCACAACCTTGTCTCTGCTTCAACACTCTATATATGAACATCAAAAAGTCTTCATGATGGCTACACCACAAGAAAATCATTGCAGCAAGACAATGTAAAACACTACCTACGTCTTGTTCTTACAGTACTTCGACAGCTTCAAAGCATCATGTTCCACAGGCAGTGCTTGGAAGTGCAACTCATAACTCTGAGTTCGTAATTAAAAAATTCCAGGTCTTCGAGACACTCTTTCCAAAGTGGCAAGTGGCTTGTGATTTATTGGAATTGCTATTTTGTCTATTCACAACAAATTTAGCAGTTTTAATTTATTTGTGATCTTGAATTGCCGCTACCATTGTCACTCTGTGCACATTCATGTTCAACCGGCACTTCTTGTACAACTGTCTAACCGCCACTTTCAGGACATTTCCAAAGAAAAAATACATTTTTGCAAGTAAACGACATGTGACGATGTATTGGGCCTGTCCATTATTACAAAGGTTCTGTAAAGGAATGCCGGATACTCTTCTTTATGAATTTTGTGTGGAAGTTAAGTAAATTTTTAAATATGAAAAAATGAGGCCCATGTCACTGCCCTATTCTGAATTTTGGCCCGTAATTTTCTAGCGCACTTCAATTTTCAAGTCGGGCACATCGAAATTTCACTGGATCTGAACATACTTCACTTCTACCATTTTTCATTTTGTTTTGTCAACATGAAAGCAACCGTTGTCAACACAAACCTATGCCAAACCCACGCCCCCACTCTTAGAAAAAAATTTGGATGGAAAATTGTCGTTGCCCACCTTCTCGGATATTCGGATCTGTTTCATCGTCCGTTTTGTGAACTTCGGAGCACTCTAGGGTTAAGGAAAAAAATGTAATCCAAGTGACTCAAAAAAAAGAGACAATTAGTGGGAGAAGTATAAGAAAACAAATGTAATCCAAGAACCTTCGGAGAGAATTTTAATATTCACTAAATATTTTTGGAGGGTCGTATTCCAATCAATTTCATTAAAGACAATATTTAAAATTTGAAGTTCTAACCAAGAACTTCCAAAAAGTGATTTCATTCCTCTTACTACTAATATTTGAAAAGTTGTACACTTCTATTGGTAGCAAAAAGTTTTTCTTAAAAGTGTCTTATTAAAATTACTTTAAGCCAAAAAATATTCTACATAAATTGATAAATTTATCAAATGTGTTTTGGGAGGAAGTACAAGGACTGTAAGCTTATATCTCAAAATTTGTTGGGAAAAGCCTAAGTTTTCAACATATATCATTTTTTGAGAATAATATGCATGTTTTTTTCTTTCTTCCACATTGACATTTTAAAAATGAGTTCAACATATAAAATCTCAACTATAGAATCTACACTAAAATAATATGAACTAAATTAAAACAAATACTACAATCAAGAAATAGAACCCTCTAATTTGGAGAGTGTATGATAGAATTTCAAAATGATAATTATTAGGTTTTGTACCAAACATGTAGTAAGCCCAAGAGAACCGGTATGGTTCTTAGGTAGGCAATCATTTAAAATTGCTACTTCTAAAGCAATGTACAAAGCCTTTTGAACTCCAAAATGACCACTTGTCCCTTAGGGAGACAAAGGAATTTTGGGTAGGTACCTACAATTTTTGTCCTAATTTTTTGGATTTTTTTATAGGATAGAAAACTAATTAGCTTCATGGGAATTTAGTTTTTTTTTCCAATCAATGCTTGCAAAACAAAAGTTTTGAACATGGAAGAAGGGGGAGAGGGGGCACCAAAAAAAATTTCAAAAAACTGAATTAAATTGTTTTTTCTCATAAAGTAATTTTTTTCGTCTACATAGAAAGCTTTGATTCATTCCATTTGGATTTGTTGTAAGAAAGTTATGGACAATCTTGTTTTTTGGGCAATTAGAGCAACTTTTTGAAAAAATACTTGTAATGTGATTTTTTATATTTTAAGAAAAACAAAAGTTCCAGATGGTTTAGTTTGAATGCTAGAACAATCTCACCATTGGAATTAGTGCATTTTAATTCCTCTTAGAGATAATAATAATTTAGATTTTCCTTCTATGTTGTACCTACTTCTACTTAACATTTTTTTTATTATTTGAAAATTAATTTTTTTTGAATTTTTTTCACCCTAGATTCTCAACTCATTTTTCCATCACAAGAGATTTAAAGCTCAAAACATTTTAGTGCCAAAAAATAAAGTTAAGAAGGTTAAAAAGTCAAATAATCAAGTTTCATAATGTGCTGCAAAACTTGCTTTTTTCACTGTAAACATATCTTGCAATCTATGCATCCAAAATCTCATAAACTTTTTCTATACATCCCCATACTATTTAGGTGTAAGATGCTACAGTTAGGTGTGTAAAAAAAACAATTTCCATTTTTTTTTTTACTCTTTGCTATAGAAATGGCAGTTTTGAGTGTTTGTTTGCAGAATAAAGGCTTTGATACTTTAAGGGTTAATTTTGATGAATATGTGGGATTTTACTGTATACTGAACTACCACAAGGTATGTTGGAAGGACATTTCAAAGTTTGTAGAATATGGACTACTACCTATTTGCTTTTGAATTAGAATTAACGTTCACTTCTTCGTCCTTGATTAAATTGAAGTCAACAACGCTAGAGTGTAAGCGGGGAGCATCGAGCAATGAGCGACTCCACTTGAGCGCTCACTACAAGAATTTTTTTTAAAAGTAGACTTGTCAGAGTAATAAATACTATTGTTAGATCCAAAAATAGAAATGTCAGAAACTAGAAAATGAAAAGATTACAAAAACAAATTGAATTTTTTTTTTTTAAATAATCAATGTTGCAATCAAATGTTGTATGAAGGGCCATCCATTCTTCCACATACAACTGAAATTCATCCATGTCATCCATTCATATTAATAGATACGGGCCACTATTTAAGTAATGATTAAAAATTCACATTGTATACCCTAAACCATCAATAGTAGAACTATCTGTAACAAACTTTTCATTCACTTTGGTCAATTAGGACGGGGATTACTCTTTTTTTTCTCCTTGAAACTGTCATTCTTACAAAAATTTCAATTTCCATGTAAAGAAATGAGATCCTTTCAACTTAAATTTAATAAAACTATAATTGCTTTTTGAGCCTACTAATGGTTAGTATTATTTTGGGAGGTTCAAGAATTCCCAAATTAATGAATATGATGTTGATAAGGATTTGAATTTGTAAATGTACAAATTATTCTATAAGAGAATAACTGTCATTAAATTTTTAAATGTAAGCACTTTTAGAACATCAAAGTGAAAATACAAGGTGGAAATATAAAGGATGGTTTTGGGGATAACTCTAATATTCAAACAATGTGCTGAAAATCCCCTCAAAATAAAAAATGTGGACCAACCCACATGATAAAGATTTATTTTATTTTTAAGTAAAATAACTATTTGAAAAATTTGAATACCCCATAGATGATTTCCCTAGCTTAATTGACAAAACTTGTGTATCATGATTTACACCTACTAGAACTATGATCATAGATTTATTATAACAATCACATGGAGCCAGAAAATTTCCAAACAATCGAAAAGCAGACTTTCGCAAGCACGAGCACGAGCTTTTAGAACAGATCTAATTTCATCTCCACAAGCAGTAGTCCCAAGCCTGTAGAGASAGCTCCTCAGAAACATTAAGGCTGGATTTTTCATTCACGCGTTCAGGAATTTAAAAAAATCAAAGAAAACGATCAAACAAGCTCAAAAAATCCGAATAACCGAAAACGTAGCATCACGAAAAATTTGTGCTCGCTCCCACAATAGRTCCAATTCCTTTTCCGCAACCAGTATCTCCAACGATGTCGAGGCACCTCCTCAAAACTCTTACCCCAAAATTCATATCCACTAGGAAAGTTCCAAAACACAAAACGAAACAGMAAATCCCACAATCAGCCATGGCGAGCTCCCACCAACCCCCCCAACCCCTCAAACCCCAGCAAGAAAGGCTCACCGGGTTTCGAAGTCCATAATTTTGCCGTGCTCCCCCCACCAAGCCCGAGGCACCCACCGCCATCGCCATGGCCATCGCAACTKCCGCTGTCGTCCTCAATTCAATTTTTCTCTCAATGCAAGAGCCCAACTCAATTCTCGCGCGCGTGCCCGCACGCACAGCAGCAGCAGATTCGATTGCTCAACAGTAACAAAGAAAAAAATTGAAAAATTTTATTCAAATTGTTTGAATGGAAGTTCGGGGGGTGGAGTGCAGAAGGGGACTTGGTCGACGAGCGGTCGTTCACGCAAGCAGGAAGAGAAAGAGTGGTTGGGAGTCTCGAAGTCTTGTGGGGGAGGGGAAGTGGAGGCTTGTGCACGTGGCAGCTACGAGGCCCTCTGTGTTTGGACGGTCTTTTTAAATTTTTAAATTTTTTAAATTTTATTGATTAAAATTTAAAGTTTTAAAAATTTTAGACTACTATCTTTTAATTTTATTTTCTTATTGTTGGGTTTTTTGTTTTTGGTGTCTTTTCTTGTCTCTGCCTGAGTGCCCATTAAGCTTACGGGAATGAGCAGAGGTTGCAAAGTAGGCCCTTCAGTTCTCCAGAACTACACTAATTTGCCCTATTTGTGAAAAAAGGGAAAAATTTGTGTCACAACAAAATTTTATTTGGGTGGAAATTGGTTTGAAAAAGTGATATATTTCAAAGTACACTACCTTAAAATAGTATGACTTTGRTTAACTAGTGTCACACACCCCAATATTCACAAAGTTTCTATCTAGAAACACCATTGCTAAGGTAGAAATATCCATTAGCGTCCATGTTCTCATTCTTGTACCCTAAATTGGCACTAAATATGTCTTTAAACTTTGGTTAATGTGTCCTCCACATGTTTAACTTTGATTTGTTGATGCATTTGAAGGACACATATTGAACTCTCATTCGTTGACTATTGATTATTGCAAACTTCAAAYGWGGGTCCACCTATGTGACAATTTTAGTGCCGTGGTCTTTCAGTCAAGAGCCACCACTTTGAAAAATCATAGAAATTACATACCACATCTGAAAGATCTAATTTTTTTTTAATATTCATGATTTTCACTTGTTCATACCACAAAAATACTATTTTTAGGAAAAGGTGCCTCCAAGTATGTTGAATTGCTTATATTGACGGTTTCGGGTGCTTCCACCATATAAATAAAAATCCAAACACCGGTGAGTGTATCACAGAGTTGAAGTTCGAATTAAATCACATTAGTTGGTCCTTCCTGCTCGTTCAATCCGTCCATCTCAATGTCCGGGAAGAACCAGCGGCCAATTCATAGTTACCGGGTGGGATTGGGAAAAAAAACGCTTGCAATTCAAAAACATCGGCAAAAAACCGGTGACAATTTTATATAATTTCTTTTTTGAGTTAAAAATAGAGAAAATAACCAGACTCCATACTTGATTGGTTCAAGTTGGAAATTGAAGAAAAATAGTTGGTAAAAACTCAAAAGAACTTAAAACTTCCCGAACGCTGGTCCGTCCCCTTCAAATGCAGAGGCGGCATAGCCAAGCTTGTTTGTCGTGAGGCAGCCACAAGCCTTCTTTGYACAGACACAGGCAACACATGGCCTGAGCATGCTACTTCACTTCACAAGCACCATTGCCACACAAGGCCTCGTGGCAGTGCAAGAGCGGTAATTATGGCAAAGCAAAAATTGCGGAATTAGTACTATACAGTAATAATATTTTTAACTTGCACTGATAAATTAGGTTCACGTGTACTAACAGTATCAATTACAGTGCACTGATTGGAAGTGTTAGAGCACTGATTGGAAGTGTTAGAGCATGTGACACTAATTTACCAAAGTCACAATATTTCAATTTAGTGCACGTTAAAAATAGTAATGTACTGCTAAGATCTTCAAAAAGACCTTATAAGCACAAATGTTCAGGTAATTTACAGGTCATAGTGGCATGTAGTAAACAGTAATTTCGATGATTTAACCCTAGAAGGGCCCTTGGGGTTTCTCTATATGACTTGTACTTAGCTTTATTACTCTTCAATTGTGATTTAACATATGAATTGTGATACATTGTTATTTTGCATACTACCGTGATCATTAATTTACTTTGTATCGAAAAGTATTTGGTCAATGTTTTTCCTGATAAAATACCACTGTTTGTTTTCGTAATATACTGTACAGCCACAAAGAAATGATGGAATCTAGAGTAAACGCCAGGAGGCAAACTGAATTAAAATGCAAGTACATAGAATTAAATATATGAGCAGAGCTTCCATAAATTGGGGAATGTCCACAAGACTGTCTTTCAACGAATCATAGCCTCTTCAGTGTTACACACGTCAGCCTCTGGTTACCCAAAGAAGAGCTCCAAATAATCACAATCACTATAAAGTATCCAATCTAATCTAAAATCAACGTCTAGTTCAACCACCCGCTGTGAAAGAACAAATCAAAGAATCTGTCAATTATACAACAAAAATATTAGAAGAAGCTTTGAACTTTCGCTTCTGCTTCGGACTTGCTTCGAGGACAATAGCGTAGGTATCATCTTCTTCACAGGTGAGCCAACTGGCGGCTTCCGGGTTTTTCAGCAACAATTTGGAGGTCAGGTACCCAGCAATTGACCATGTTTGATAAAGACGCGCCTGCTTTCCGATAAAACGGCCTTTCTTCGTGTCGTAGTATTCAGGCCATCTGTCTCGTGATAGACGTTTCTCTCCAACTTCGACGGCTCTCTGTGCAAGGTCGGGACGGTTCATCTTAATGCAAGCCACCGTGAACTGCCACAGGAGAGTTGGCCATGAGCCTCCATTGTGGTAAGACCAAGCTCTGCACAGGAGAAGAGAATGTGAACAAATGAGAACAAAAACCGAGATTGAACCCCTAAAAATTTGTCAATGACAAAACTACGATCCAAGAACCTGTCAACAAATTAGTCAGAAGCATGCAAAAGTACCCGAATCAACTGGAGCAACGCGACCAATGGCCGCCTCCCCAAAATCTGGGTCCAAAATCTCTTCAGTGCCATTCTCTTCGATGCCATCAATATGGACTGTCCGGACCTTAAAACTTGCTGGCATCAATCCCTGCCCCGGGCTGTAGCAATCCACTGTCTTCTCCCAGCTCTACAAAACAAACACATATTACCACACTGAAATCAGTAAAATACACCTCGTAGCTGATGCAAACTTCTAGAGCAATAATTTATGAACAGGTGAGGCCCCGCAGCGTTAGTTAGTTAACTGAAATGTTTAAGTTCACTCGCTAGTTGGAAGTTAGCTAACCTATTGTCAGTCACTGTTGAAAGCCCAATACCTCCCCATTAATCACCATCCAAGTTAGCTACATGCTCCGACTTGGCAGGTGCCGGAAGACTTCAAACTTCAAACTTCAAACCAATGTTATAATTTACTTATCCCAACTTTGGGAGTTAGCAGGTGGAATTGAATGTACATTCATCGCAGGTAAGTCAGTGTCCATTAGCACCAATTTGCTAATTTGGACAAAACTTGATCAATGGACACAAATCTGGACAGATTCCAGTTAGCAAATTGGTGCCACTCAGTTGGTGTTTGACCTAATCAAAATCTCCAAATCTCCTAATCTAATTAGTTGGTGACACAATTATACTATATTAACCCTGAAAACACAAAAATGACCAATTCATTTGATCGTATCGTGTAATACATAATTCAGATTGAGACAAATTTCTTGTCATCAAAATCAGTAAAGAAATCAAATGAGTTAGTCCAGAAGTAAACAAATTTTCAACAAAAGAAAGTTCCCAATGACCACCTTAAAACTACCCCACAAAACATAGGGCCTGAACTGTTTGCTCCTGTAGGGATTCACCTCTCTAAGGACCAAGGATTCATGGTTCCAAAATGACGAGCTTGATTGATCACATTGTGACAATGACAGAGTTCAGATGAAGCCAAGTTTTACATCACCAGCATCAGTGAACATCATTGCATGCGTTACTCAAAAACTAAACAAAAATTGAAAGACAATCGAGTTTCCAATGTTGTGATGTAAAACTTGGACACTTCTGAAATATGAATTTTACAATATGATCATTGAAATTGGTCAATGAAATCAATATGAGGTTCGAATAATGCGGACACTTACTTCGCGATGGAGGTAGCATAAAAAACAGAAAATGAGGCCAAAATAGGAATTAAAGAAGAGACAACAAGCAGTACCTGGAGCTGTAACGTATGTAGCAGGAAATTCCGCACAATCTCCGTCTCGCCCTTGAGCAAAAATGCAACAGCAGATGGAATAAAATCCCTGATAAACACTTGATCGTAGTTCAGAGGATGCGGATCCGTCGGATCATTAGCCGCAATGGTGCCCACCGGCTCCCCGCAATAGGTCACCACGGCATCCCGCAACAAGTCCCACGCTTCTTTCTCAAGAGCACTCTCCACCGCCGCGGCCGCACCATTCCCATTCTCCACAACACCCTCTGTTGGAGAATCTACAACATTTCTTCCATTGGAGAATCTGTAACCCCTTTCAGCGACCTCATTTCGAATGCCCACGTTCTGTTCCAACACACTCTCTTGCTCGCACTTGATACTAAACGCATGGCCATGGAAACGCTGTCTCTGCGAGGGTTTGAGACGCGGTTTCAAAAGTAAGGAGACTCTACGAAGACTTGCGCTTGGGGAGACACGAATCAGGTTGACATTAGGGTTACGAGATGAGGGAATACATTGGTGCCGGCAGCTTGTGTGAGCGACCGGTGTAATGTCAACCACATGAAGTAACGTTGAAGTCATATCATAAGGCTTTGGTGCAATTTGAAACCAAAATTGAAGCTCGAATGTTATACATACAATGTGCTGCAACACCAAACCCTAATACTCCCAAATCTGATTTTCACGCCTTCTTCAACTGCAACCACTACCAACAAGCGTAATGGTTCCCAAATCGGAGGAGATCTAACACCTCGGGCAGAAGTTTTGCACGAAATGGCAAATTGGAAGGAAACSCAAACCCARAATTTGCGGGAAATGTGGATCCGATCACAGAAAGTGGAGAGAAAAAAACAGGTGAATCTCGCAATTTCAAGTGGGAATTATGGCGATGGTGATGCTGTCGCTGAAACCCAAATTCAAAAAAGAAATCGCGAGCACATGAGCAAATTGATATACGTGAATTTCGTGGGCTGGTGGGTTTTGGCCTACAGATTTTGACCGGCCGCCATTTGAAGAGGAAACGTAGATCTCGAGTTATCTTTGAATCTCACAAGAAATTATTGTTGATGGGACGTGGCCAACTGACGTTCACATTGAAAGTACGCTTGCTTTCGGGAAAACTCAACACGAGGATGCCTGATATTCCGCAACCAATTTTGAACTTTTGAGAAACTTTTGAGACACTTTTGAGACACTTTTGCGGTTTAGGGTCCAAGGAGCGTCAAGAAACATTGGAAGAAGCGGTCATAGACTTGTTCTTCCAAGCTTAACCTTTGAAGGACGCCACAAATATTAATTGTCCAATGAATGACAAAGAATCTTTCTTTGTAAGACAAAAGTGTACACTGTACAGTGCAAATGTTCATACTTAGAATTTTGTGTGAAAAGGAAAGGTCATGCACAATTGTTTGACCTTAAATGAGTGCTCTTGGGGTTTTTTAACCCCTAAAAGCCCGATGGGATTTGGACAAAACACAAATGTGTTATAAAATATACATTCTACAACTTTTTTGAAGTTTGCATCACATAAGTTTATGTGAAGCACAAAAAACAGAAGATATCCGTACCATCAAAATTATAAAACTATTTTCAGATTCTCTTCAAATGAATTTTGAAGATATAACTTCAAAAGTTCACCAAAAATACAATTTCTATTTTAAACACTTGAATTTGTTTTTTGTTGGTCAAAATTGTGGTTTCTATTGAATTGTGGAAAAATGCATAAGATCTAGTCATAAAAACATCAACTCTTTCCCCAAATAGTAAGTTTTTCAACACTAGGAAATTCTAAACACACTGTGCTATTTCTCATATGATTTTTATTTTACTGTAGCAATCTTAGTTTTGAATACAAATACTGAAAGACAACCTAATATTTTCAGGAATAAAATAAAATAAAATTCAAAAAAAAGTTTTTTTTCTTTCTGAAAATTTTGCCCGAAGTTGGGCAACGACCAAAAAATGATCGCTTGAGCGCTTAGGGGTTAAGCAAATAATTCACACGATATCCAAAAGCCTAATTTCCATGGTGACCAACTTGTCCCTCTGGGATTAACCCATAAAGGTCATCACTTCATTGTCATATAGTCAAACTTTGTTGTCAAACTTTATTTTAATAAAATACTCCTTCTTGATCATTTTTTATAATTGTTCTACTAGGACTATTCTTGAAAATTCACTTAAAACACCTTATTTCTTTATAATGTAATGTTTTAGATTTTGTTGTTAGCATTGCAAATGGCAATTTTGAGTGCTTTTTGGTAAATATTGCCCTTAGATTTTAGGGGCAATACTAAATCCAATTTCAGTCTCTACAAGATGCTTACTTGATTTGAGGTACTTTGGTGATCTAAAGAGCAACCTAAAGTCAAAAAAATGTTGTTGGATATTGATGAGTATGGCACATTCTTTGAAAATTGTAGGTAGAATATTAAACTTGGTTAAGTTATACCTTAAATTTTAATACATCCCCCCCCAAGTTTTATTGAATTTGGACCTTGGATGCAAAAGTTACATCACTTTGAATTAGGCTTGAGACTATGTGAGGACACTTTCTGTCCCCTTTGTCATTTTGGGGTTAACATTAAAATGATTCCAAAATCAGAAAGATCTAAAATTTGATGTAGTTGGGAACTTGCCTTATCAAGTAATATTCATTAATGAATTATCATTTGATTATATGTTAATTTGGCTTGTACTATGCTCATTTACAGCTTGGGAAACAACCTTGAAACAAACTTTTTGTGGCCTCTTTTTCATTTTAATGAGTGCATTGTCTAGAAGAAATTAAAATTGATTGATACTTGCTGGTTGTATTGAAAGTATCACCAATACTACAAGAGAAAGGGGTGTTTTAAGTATAGTCCTAGTAGTATAGTCTTTTAAGTAATGATCTTTAAGTAATTTTTTAGTAAAATTTAACTGAAAAGACAGTCTTTTCAATTAAATTTTACTAAAAAAAATTACTTAAAGGTCATTACTTAAAAGACTATACTACTAGGACTATACTTAAAACACCCCTTTCTCTTGTAGTGCAACCATGACTAACATCCTACCAAACTTTAATATTTGTACTAATAAACATTGTTGAAATCAAATTTTTAGAAGTAATCAACCATACTCAAATTTGACATGAATTCTAATTGATTTCAAATGACATCTCATTGCTCCAAATGATCAACCTTTGTTGTTGTACAATCCAATTTTTATGCTTTTGTGCAAAGGCTAACTTGTTCTTTATGTCTCTAGTTTAAAATAGGTTTCTTCTTTGCAATTTAGGTGCCAAATCCAAACTCATGCACTTCCTTCTATATAGTGTTGGTACTCACTAAAATTGACAAATTATCAATAAGTTTAGCAAGAGGCGATTCTTGACAATCTCATGTATGTATGAAACTCCGTTAACCATGCTCTTGTGCACATCTTGATTTCTTTGCAATCTAAACTAAGTTGTAGTCACAATATCTCTGTATGACTAATGAAATTGTTTTCTCTGATGTGCCACCTACATTTGAAATTCACAACTCAAAGATGATCAAGGCGTGCTCATTCCTACAACAAGTCTTTGCTCTTCTAACAATAAGAAGTAACCTACTATAGATAGGTGCTACTCAAGGTTACCCAAAATCACACCATCATATGACTCATGCAAGAATTCCATAAGTTGATATGTCAACAACCACATCACAAAATGATCAAAATTTTTGACAAAAACATGTAAGTATGTGTAAACCATTTCAACTCAAAAATCAATACAACTACTCATCCTCATCACATTGCAATCAAAACTCAATGAATTGCATACTCACAAAGCTCCCCATTCATAATCATTGCTTTAGTGATCCACAAGCTTCACTTACTACCAACTACTAAGGTAGGCACCCCCAAAATTGCCCTTGATCTAAAACCGCCATTTTGAGACTATACATCTCCAAAATCAATTATGTACCTAATTATGTGGAAGAAACCCATTTAGAACCAAACTTTGACCCTTCATATTTTTTGCATACTATATGCAAATGTCGCATTCTTTGGTGCATTTGAACCTCCTTTCACGTGCCAACAAGACAATATGAAAATCTAACCAGCCTAATAATAGTAACTAGGCACATTACCAATTTGTGAATTTGTGGCGTTTTGGTGTACTCACCTTAAACAAGCTTTGTAACACATCTATTGTCTATTCTTGAAGCTCATGACTCATCAATGCATTCCTAAGCACCTAGACTTTTTCATTCCAAACTTATCATGTATGTATGAATCAACCCATTTGTGAATTTGTGGCGTTTTGGTGTACTCACCTTAAACAAGCTTTGTAACACATCCATTGTCTATTCTTGAAGCTCATGACTCATCAATGCATTCCTAAGCATCTACACTTTTTCATTCCAAACTTATCATGTATGTATGAATCAACTGCCTAGCTAATTTGAATTATAGAGGTATGCTATAAAAGCACTTGAATTTGCTCCTATAATTAGGGATAGAATGGTTATGAGGTGATCCTTAAATGGACCACGTTCACCATTGAATGAATCAAGAAAAAAACTCTTTTTTGTTGCAAGAGCCAAACATTGTCTTTCATTTCCTCCCACCTCTTTACAAGTTGCAAGTGGACAGATTTTGGGAGGCCTATGGTCACAAATAGGTGCCTATGCCCCAAATCTTTGAAAATTCATATGAAACTCAAAAATGCTTGGAAAAATATGAAACTACATGCATTAAGTTCCACTCCCATTTCTCTTTCTCTGAAAAATGGGCTAAAAATACTTCTGCGCACACAAAAACCTATGAAAAAGGTGGATCAGCCCTTGTAATGGTCGCTTTTATAGCATACTCCTTGTATGGTACCAAATTTGAACCAATATTTCTCCTGGTCTTTATACGTCAATACTCTACAACCAGCACCTGTTGCTTGCAGTGCTGCAAAAAGAGAAGAAAAAAAAGGATCAAACAAATCCAATATATTAATGATTTTCTACTAACTCAATCTCTTCCATTTAATCAGCCTGATCCCGGCTTGCTGGCCTTGGCAGCTTTCACCATGCGCTGCAGGGAGTCCACACAAAGTTGCCCAAGCACTTCTGGGTCTGGAATTGCCGATTTGGCAGACATGATCACCAGGCTGGCCTTCCCATTGTACGATTGCAAATAAAAACTCACAGACTGCATCACCACAGCACCACAACAACTACAACATTAGTCACCGGACGGACAAGGTAACTACACCTAAAATTGACCAAATACGTGACCTATTAAATAAGCAATTCAGCATGGTTTTCGTTATTAACCCTAAAAAGGCCTTAAGGTTTCTCTATATGACCTGTATTTAGCTTTCTAACTCTTCAATTGTGATTTAACATCTGAATTGTGATGAATCGTGATACATTGTGATACATTTACGTACTATAATGATCATTACTTTACTTTGTATTGAAAAGTACTTGGTCAATGTTCTTCTGATAAAATACCATACCACCGTATTTGTAATATACTATATGGCCACAAAGGGCTTTCGTGTCCCCTCTAGGGTTAAACAAGTTTTTGTGCTACCGATCGATTAAGCAGTTTAGCATGGTTTCCATTAGTATATTGAACAAGTTTTGTTTGGGGTATTGTTGATAGTCAAAAGGAGATTCTAGTTTCTCTTAGAATGCAATTTGTGGGCATTGGATGAAGACAACCTCATTTGCACTTGGTGCTGCTAACAAAGTGAAACTAGTTCAAAGATGTACCTAAACTCATTCCTAAGACTCATAACCACCTCTCATATTACCCAATACAAAAACACAGCTTACATTTTGGATATGCCATGAAAGTTTTATCAGTAATGAATGACCTAAACCTACGCGAGTTTGGGTATCACCATTCGGTGCCTCTACCCAAGAACAAAGTCCAAAATTCAATAAAAAAAATTGACACAGAACACCATGTATTTTTCAATGACAGCAGCATGGGCATGAGGTCTTTGTAAAGTGAAGCTCACCTGTGGGTGTCCCGAGACARTCGGATAAATGCCTACAATGGGATTACCACCAAATGTAACAGCCTCCGTAGGTCCAGGCACATTGGAGATTGCCAGAGTGGTTTGTAATAAAATTCTCCTGGTGAGAAAACAAGGTGGCTTCACCCAACACAAGGCCAACTTAAAATCAGTGACATAACTTAACTTCATCCCATCACATCACCAAAGAAAACACAAAACTTGCATTTCCATCATCATACTAGGGTGTACTTACATTCGTTTCAGTTCGTGATTGTACTAACAAGAAATATACTACCTCTGTTTATGAAGAAGACCCATAGTTCCTTTGTAAAATACAAAAGAAACATGACTCTATTTCGGAAACAGAGGGAGTAAAAGGCAAGCAGAAATAACGAGAAACAAATTATTTACGCTTCATGAAATACTCCATTATATGCAAATTCACGTTCATTCAATTCTTAGCCCTGTACAAAATTGTTGATATACATCACAATTCTTATCCCAATAATACAAACCAGGGTATGAGTGAATGTATGGTATCCCAGAGAGACCGAGGAAGTTTCAGTTAGCCAGAACTCACTGACCCCATTGACGGCATTCTTGACCGTCACCACATCCGCCATCTCCACCGTCTCCACCACCAGCTTCTTCTTCTCGCTCTCCACGCCCTTGTGCCCCTTGACCACCGAATCACTGTCCTTCAAGCACACCGCCGTGGCAGTGAACAAGAAAACACCCACAAAGGTGTTCCACAACAAAATGAACGCGTTCATCATTCGCCGAAAGAGCGAAACCCTCGCCTTCTCCTTCGGCTTGGACACGGGGACCGCAGGAAGCTCCTCGGGGTGGCCCAGGCGGCGCGTGCAGGCCAGGAGGAGAGACATGAGCGAGGTGCCGTCCCCGAGAGCATGGTTCAGTCGGAGCACCATGTGGGAGGGCTGGGTGCCGGATGGATTGTTGAGGATGTGGCACTGCCACATGGGGCGCGTGAAGCCCATAGGGGGAGCGGAAGCGAGATCGGACATGAAATTCTCCAGGAAGCGAGGCGGGGCGGGGGTGGGGACGGGGGTTTCGGTGACGTGGAAGTCGATGTCGACAGTGGCGGGGATCCAGACGTCTCGGCCTTTGTGGTTCTTCCTCTGCACGGCCACACCAGCCGGGTGGAAACATGAGAAAAAAACATGAAGAAAGCTCAACAGGAAAGAACGGGACAATCGCAAGCTCAAGAAACCATGGCGCAAATGCAAGCTCAACAGGAAAGAAAGGGACAATCGCAAAGCTCAAGAGCCCATGGTGCAAATACAAGCTCAACAGGAAAGGAAGCGACACTTGCAAGCTCAAGATACCATGGTGCAAATTCAAGCTCAAAAAAAAAGCTCAATAGGAAAAAGCTCAACAGGAAAGACAGGGACAATTGCAAGCTCAAGAGACTATGGTGCAGTATGCAAACTCCTGGAAGAAGACACTGCCAGACAGTATGGAAGCCAAAAAGGAAAGAGGAGAGCACCGGAAAAGGGACCTGAGAAGGGGTTGTCAGTATGAGAGATGATGAGAGCTTTTGCCTTCAAAGTCTATGAGGCCATAAGACCACAGGGTAGGAGGCTTTAGGTCAACAAAGGATACATATACGGTGTATGTGAGGTGAGAACGTTTGAGTAGGAGATTACTCAAACAGAGAGCAAGGGCTACGGGGAAGACCTAGGGGAAAAGAGTGGGCTTCATGTACCATTAAACGTGGATGACGCTCTATTGTGCGGATCGCTGTAAGTGGTGTCAAAAATGTGAAGAAATCACTGCCGTGCAAAAGAAAATTCAGACCAGAACGGGAARAGCAGCACCCGTAAGGTCTCCTGAAACGATGTTGGTTTTCTTGAATGAGAAGAATTTGCCTTCATGGCTCAGGAGTCCAGGTTTGGGACTCTCATTTGTTTGATCTTTTGGTTGAATTTCATTCAACGAACGCTCTCTAAAGACCCTCTCTGTAATTGAGCATTCCTGCGAAACCTGAGAGTCTTTCTTGTTGTGTACACATCGAATTGAACCCCTGGTCGAAGGAGACCAATTCCCCCCGGAGGTAGTGCAATTAGAGAGGGAGGAGTGTAGGGCACACGTCACACACTATCACCTAACTAACGAGCAGCTACACTACGACAGGCTCTATCGTTTTCGTGCACATCCCTTTACTAGTGGAGCTAAATACTCTCTCTCTCTCTGTGTCTGTCTGTCTTTAGTAATGCAACTACACATTATTCCWTAACAAGCAGCTAAGCTATGCTACAAGAAACCCATATTTTGTAGCTTATTCTACAGCATAGCTGCACGAAATTTTGAGCTCATTATTTTGTGTGAAGGACAAAATCTCACTTCAACGAGCACTGTACACAACAACCTATTCACTTCACAATAGGTATACGACACCATTGGCCAATAGAGACAGTTAGAATCGCAGGTGAAACTACAACAAAGCTGTACAATTCTCATCCCTGACTGTACTAACCACCMGAAAAAAAGACTCCCATTCATCGAAGTCGAAGTGTGCGCGAGCAAGGACAGAAAATGGAAAGAGTAAGGTAGGAGTAGGKCAATGACGTACAATGACGCTCTGGAAGCGTTTGTGATTGACGAGCGTGACTAGCAACGTCTGCTTGAAGCTCGCCACGTCAATGGGCTGCTCGAACGCCAAGGCGCACAGAATGTAGCAATTCATCCCGGGCTCTATGAACAACCTGCCCGCGGGGGTGACGGGCTCCTCCTCCGTCGCCTCGCTCGTGGTCGCCGACACCGTCGGCGGTGATTTCTGCTTCACATTGATCTTGCGGAGCGTCAGCCCTGGCCCGGGTGCAGACCCCGTGGAACCCATCCCTGTGAAATCGCTCTCAACTGGAGAATCGTCGTGAATCTCTTTTGCGGTGCACAAAATCGGGATTCAAAGTAGCACCTGACAACAACCACAAACAAAAACAAGAACACAAAACGCCACCCTTCTTCAGAAAAGAACACTACAATCCACTCCTGTCACTTGCACCTGTGAAATCACTCACTCTAGAATGGAGATTTCTAGTAGATCTCTTGCGGTTAAAGAAACAAAATGATTCAAAGTATGCACCTGTCAACAAACGATCAGATCAGTCTCGCTCCCAAACCCAAACATCACAACAATAACAACTGCGCCAGCCCTCCAAYAACCGAAACCMAAAGCAAGAACTGAAACGAGAAGAAATGTACCGGCCGGCAGGAAGCAAGTGACGAGTAGTAGTAGTGTCTGCAGAACGGAGAAGACTTTTGAGTACGCCGTGSGTTAAGGTTGAGTTCTGTGTGTTCTCTCACAGCCTACAATTGATAAGACGGCTTATGATAAGGGAAAGACGGAAGCAGCTGCTGCTGCTGCAAGTTGAGAACCAGTAGTCAGGGAAAGGGAGAGACAGCCGTGGTTACTGGCGCCCCTGCGGTTCTTATCACTAAAAGTGGCACCTTTGGGCGAAGATATATCTGGGGGGAAACAGTAMAAGTCAGCTTCCGCTTAGACCACATGCAGGACGGTCGAGTCTATAGTTACACCAACGAGCCGAATGCGGAGGTGTAACAATGGGTGAATGTAAAAAAAGAGCCCCCTATTTTAGTGCCATAATGATTTCGAGATTAACATCTCTCGTAGCTAATTTGGGTCCTCTGATTGCAAATATGAAGTCAAAAATTGCAAAAAAATTTATGCATGAGAAATAAAAAGTTCTGGTGTTTTTCTCAGGGTTAGAACACGAGGGCAAAACCACCTCCGCATTCAGCTCGTTGGTGTACTATAGACTCGACCATGCAGGACGTTTAAATCCTCCATTCGTAGTGGGCCCAAAAGGGTAATTTTTGGATTCACCGAAGGCAGAAGTAAGAAGAAAAAAAACTATTTTGAGCCATATCTAGGGTATGTTCTTGACCTCTCTTCAAGAATTTGGGGTCTGTGATTGCAAATATGAATTCAGAATTTGCAAAAAATAAAAATTATGTGAAAAATAAAAAAATTCCAGCGTTTTTACCCAGGGTAATTCCAGCGTTTTTACCCAGGGTAATTCCAGCCTGCTGGGCTCCACTTCGAATGGAGGATTTAACGTCCTGCAGACCACATGGGGGAGCGACGGAAACGTCGGCGAACTGAAGCGGGAAACTTCAGTTTTTCTTTGCTTTTGTTCCGTAACTTCCGTTCCGTTGTGGGGAGACGGAGAGGAAGTTTGGAAAGGCTTCCGTCATCGGTCTCGTTGGACTTGAGGGCCGATTGTCACTACAGTAATAAGAATCTCCCGCAACGCAATACTTTACTCTCTGAAGCAATAAAGTGCTGTCAGAGAATATTAATTGCCAATCCTGGCTTTAGTATATGAACCACCTACAAACATCATGTCCCTACCTACTAGAATAACCTCTCTAATGTAATGCGTCAGACCGGTCCCAATCCTATTGCTATAGAGAGATTCTACTGTAGTGAGTAATAAGATTGGACTTTTGTGCACCTAGAATTAGCCAAACCTTGCTAGTGAGGTGAAAAGGCAAAAGAAATTTTGGAGTTATTAATATGTAGAGGTGACTGTGCGGATTAGTTGCAAGAGGAAAAGTCAAATTGTAGATTGGCAAAAATTTGAGAGGAGGCCCGTGGAAAGTAAGGGAAACTAGTCCTTTCCACCAGTCTTTTATTGTTTTTGATTCCGAGAAGGACTAGAAGGATGTAGTTAATTTCAACCAAGGTTGATACAAATCTCCAACCCAAGTTTGACTAGTAGAGTCACAATATATGTTCCAAAGTTGTGAGCATAGAAGTAGGAAATAGTAAGCAGGAAGGTAATTCTTGAATGATCAAGAATAATTCTATGAATTTACAAGAGAAAGAGACGTCTTTTATTCAAACCAAATTCCAAGGATGGTCGTTTGTGCTTTTGTTGTATAAAGAAAGATTTTTTGTCATCCATTAGACACTTAGTATGAGACTTAGTGCTTGCAACAATGTTTAGGGGTTAGCCTAGTAAGGACAAGCCCATAACCACGGATTCAAGCGTTCCAATCTTTCACTTTATTAGCTTTTGCCGCCATTGTTCAATTGTATATGAATAGAATTTTATTTTTCAAAGATGAAATCACATGTCTTATGTGAGACATAAAAATTTCAATTTTTTTTGGTGAAAACATGAAAGTACTCTTAATTCTTTAAGTAAAAAATGAAAAAAGTTCACATCAAATACAAAATATGCTCAAATTTAAAAAAAATTCACCATAGGAATATATTAAAGTTTGTAAAAACATGGTATAAAATCCAAATTATTATTTGTTATAAAATCATAAAATCAACAAACATCATGGTTCTAAGCCCAAAGTTCAAACTGTAATAAAATATTGAATTTAAAAAAAATTCAAATTGGAGTAGAAACTAAACTTTAGATGAGAAACAAGGCCTCTAGAGAGCCGTTTCAGGCCTGTTCCCCTTGCTGTTCTCAATGCAGTGATGGAACGGCTAGCTACTATCAGAAAAATAATTACCAAAAAAACAAAAAACAAATTGGGGGTCCTGAAATGTAAAAGAAAAAAGTTATTCTTTTTTTTACAAAAAAGAAAAATCTGACGTGGCAGTCGCTTTGCCACGTTAGGATGTTGCTGCAGTGCTACGGGAATGCAGTAGAGAACTTGCAGCCCTCCTGAGCCTCAAAAAGCATGTAATGATAGACTTCATTTTATTAGTGGATACAAAATTCAAAAAATATCATTTTATAGCTAAAATTCATATCAAGAATATAAAGCAAGAAACAACCAAAATAAGTAAAGTTATCTATCATGCTTGCTTTGCTTCAAAGGAATTGCAGTACTTAGTCTGACAGCGCTACAACACAACCTGTCGCTTTTCATTTCTTGAAATAGTGATAGAAGTTGTGGTGAGTGGAACAAGTCACAAAAGACAAAACATGAGGCCAACTTGGCTACTAACATTAGATCATTTTGAGTGAGAATTGACAGAGGTCCACATTTCAGAAATGAAAAACGACAGGCTTCACTCTAATCACTACAAGAGAAAGATGTGTTTTAAGTATAGTCTTAGAAATAAAATTTTAAGTAATAACCTACAAGGAGTCTTTTAAGTAAAAATTTACTAAAAACACATCTCTTTTAAGTAAAATTTTACTTGAAAGACATGTGCTTTTAGCAAATTCTTACTTAAAATCTTATCTCTAGGACTGTACTTAAAACACCCCTTTCTCTTGTAGTGAATGCACGAAAACGGTGTCATTCATACGTCAAGTTATGCTATTTGTTTTGCTTTGCTTGTTTGTTACATTGAGATCTTTTGCACCATGCATCCTCCGAGTGCGTTCTTGGTTACCGCTAGAAAATGCTTAGCAAGGAAGGGTGCACCAACTTTGTTTCGTGGCATTCTAACTCATAATGAGAAAGTTATTATATTTTGACTTATTTTTGGATCTTAAATTACTCTAAATTATGTATCTTTAGGACCRTATGTCCACCGGTCGCGTTCTTGGTACCATTAGAAAGCCCTTTGCAAGGGAGGGTGCATGGGCTTTGTTTAATGGCATTTGGACTTATAGTGAGAATTTGTACTTGGATGTTTTGTTCATTATTTTTTGGTCATGTTTCAATTGTTTTGGGATTAAGTTTTAATTATTTTACATTATGTTGAGATCTTCCAAACTGTACGTCCTCCCAGTCATGTTCTTGGTATAGTCGGAAAGCTCTTGGTGAGGAGGGCTGCGCAAGCTTGGTTTCATGGCGTTTTTACACTATGATATGAAAGTTATTGAATTTCAAAGTTTTTATGAATTAAAAAATTAAAAAATTACTCTTACTTTTATTTTGATTGTGGGAATGGCACAAGGCATAAGGTAGGAGCATCCACTGGCGTCTGTGTACCTAACGGTGTCTGTTTCTAGAACATAAATGTCAGGTAGACTGAAGTTAATTTATCATTCTGGTCAAAAAATATAAGCTATCTACAGTCTACATACATTTATCATCTGAAATGACTATCATGTGTAGAAACTTGATGACGTTAGGTGCATGGACGCCATTTGTTGCTCCTACCATACTACATTAAATAGTAAATATTTATTGTTATTGTACACAACTTTTGAATTAGTTATTGCTGTAGTTGGAACTCATGAACTACCATGTGTACAAATGAAATCCTTTGTAAAAATATTTGTTGACTTTGATGGCTTGTAGAGTAACTTTCTTGGGGTAAGGCAACCTAATTGTAAAGGCAACCTAATTTCACTATTTAGTGTATAGTGCCGACACTATTTTTGAAAAGGTTGAAATGCTTGAGAATGGAATGGAATAAGTTATTTCCGAATCGGGATGCTGTGAGCACCGACTTGGGATTAAGCTTCACGAATCTGGGAAGTCGGAGACCGTCTCCTTCGGTACGGACTGGAGACATACATTATTGCGATTGATCGATGTAGCCCCCATGCATGACGAATTGACGATTGCTAGTTAGCTGATCAATTCTGATTCGACATTCGATCTCAGCGCTCCGTTGATCGATCTGAACAGAATTGCGTAAGAGAAAGCTATTAATTGCTCGCAAGCCAGAACCACGTTGTAGTTCTCTTATGACCAATGCTGCTGCTGMATTGATCGATTTGGTGTCATCTGCTACGGTGCATGGGATTTTCCTCACCAGGACATACGGAGTACTCCTGTACAATTCATCAAAGAAAAACCAACCGACAACTCGATGAAGAATTGAATAACTTCACTTGCGACCATTCAACGAAACAAATCTTGAACGTAACTTGCGACCACACGAACAATTAATATCCTAACCGGTTAACTTACCTTGTGGAATAGGCATTGAACCCTAATGTTGACTCTGCGGCATAAATTCTAGCTACAGTAGAGAATCTGTTTGATGCAGACCACCATCACTTGCACGACGGATTTGCACCAACCACGCTCTGGGTCGATCAGTCAAAGCCAGTCTCTGCAGCCACTAATAAGATTAGAACCCTGACAGGCCTAACCTAGCTGCTAGAAAATGTGTGCACGACGCCGCTCGTTGCTTGGACTTCGTTACCATCTTCTCGCTCCATGGCCGAGCGCGGCTTCATGCTCTTGTCCCTCCAGCGGTGAAGATCGAGGAAACCCGTCTTCAGATTCCTACTAGCTAACTTAGGTGTGCTGCTACACTCCAATTGACACAGATTGTTGAAGAGATAGCCATCAGATTGTTGTTCTGAGACTCAGCTCTAAAAACAGAAGGAGGTAGAAGAAGAAGTAGCCAACGAAGGAGCCATTCTCGGCAGACGGACGCTTCATTCAACGCACACCGCAGTTTCCCAAAAAACTTCCTGGACAGTGAACAAAATCTCCCTACCTTCAATTTTACGGGATCAGTGACAGTTTATCCTCTAGGCTTGCTTTCTCTGTTCCTTGCCATTATAGTTGCATTATGAGCTATGGCGATCTCCAACGATGATCTTTTGGTTGACTCCGACCGTTCCTCGGGCTCTCTCTCGGCCTCTGATTCTGATGAAGAGGACGAGGACGATCATGTCGCGTTGAGTCTACAGTCTATATTATCATTTGGCAGACTTGTTAATTTACCTCATCGCTGAAGCTAGAGTCCTTCGAGATAGTACGTAGTTTAAGGGACCCTAAGCTTCATTGTACTTAGTAGCCCTGAGAAACGTAGGGGTTTGGCCATTGGGTCTCCTTCTGGCTTTATTATTGTATTTCTTGGCACATACTCTAGAGTTGTCTCATTGTTAATAAATGTCCGACATACACAGTTCTGATATCATTCAACTGATTTTCTGTTGGTCAGGTTGTATGCTAAGGCACACTAATTTGGCTGAGAAATGGCTGGACAAGGTGCAAAAAGCGTCTCATTTGGTACCTTCAATTGAGTTTTTTGAAAGTGTTCTTCAAGATGCTGAGCAATTTCTGTAGGCAAGCCATGAGATGGATTTGGTTGGCTCTTCTTACCGCCTGCAAATCTCTTTGATGGCTTATATCTGTAAAATTGTAGGGGACCATCATTGTTTAGTTAAGTGAAGCCAAAGAGCGCTCGCAGTTGTTCCGACAATGCAAATTT
Source organism: Pleurozium schreberi (assembly GCA_006891605.1). NCBI lineage: Eukaryota > Viridiplantae > Streptophyta > Bryopsida > Hypnales > Hylocomiaceae > Pleurozium > Pleurozium schreberi. Next base: position 100,421 of record VACF01002404.1, on the reverse strand, counting down.
GCATCGCCCTTAGTTTTATTTAACTATTGGTATATGTGGTTTTGGACATTGATTGTTGAGATGTATTTTGGATGCAGCTTAGAATTGTCGAAAGAAAGTTGTCAGCAGCTTGCAGGTGGGCTGAAGAAGTTGCCAGGTGTAGTATCTCGATTATGGAGGAAAGACGTCCTAAAGTAAATTTTGGTGTGGTTGAACGTTTGGTGGGCGTTGACCCAGTGCCATGTGTTGAGCCCCATCTTCCATCTCTAAAGGTAACGCAATCCGTACAATCGAGAAAACCCTAATGTATGCAAAAAACTTCCAAATTTGACTGTTGATGCTCTTCCAAACTTCCAAACTTCCAAAGAATTATACGCACGGTTGATGCTCTGAACGCTTCCTACTCAATTGCAAAGGTTTACCAGGCAGTGGGGACTCAACGAGCGGACAAAAAAAATCCTGCTGCAGCAAGAAGAGAAGTCCAGACACCAAACGTATCAACCTCACGACCCTACCTCAAGAAGAGGAAAAAACATCAAATATAGAGACTAGGATCAGAACGAGAGCGAAACAATCTGTGTGCACAGCAATGGGTCATATGTCACAGGCTAATCTCCGATCTGTACCAATAATTGAATGAAAAAAAAAAATTCTATTAGCTTAAGGGAATTGAGATGCATGTCCACCAATGTATTCTTTGTAAAGATAAGGCTCAGGATGCAATTGATATTTCTGTAATGGCTTGACAAGCTCGCACTCAGTTGCATATGGCTAAGTATGGTGGTCAAAGTACCTCGGGAAAAATTTGCGCTTCAGCTGGGCAGTTCCATGGGCAGCTCCTGTATGAGTGTTCAATTTCCCATGTACCTGTAACCAATCATACATAAGAAACCGTTTGGGACAGTACCAAAGTGAACAGATTTTGTAAACGCCTGGCTCAGTATCAGATTATTTGCAATCGGAAGCAGAGTAGAAGCTCTGAGCTACACCAAGAGTCCATAACAATCTTTACCGAAATTCAACAGGGTTCCATTTTGAAAATTGACGCACATCGGGCATAAATGTGAAAAGTACCATATGTCAAGCTATCTTCTAAGATCCCTTCCCATTCAAGTGTCAACSAAAGGATAGTTCGGATAAAGTTGCCATCATGGGCATAAGTACAGGCATATTTGTCACACTTTTTTCATAACACACTTTTTTCCGGGTAGGGAATGTTACATCGATCCGAAGACGAGCAATCCCAATGTGCCAAAACGTGACCACTCACTGGATAGCCTTAACTACCAGTATCCCGAAATCTGAACAGACAACATGTTCGCGAAAGCCAACCCTTCGAGGACAAGGTAACTTAAGAACGTCGAAAGACAAAACCTAGAACACGGACGGCTTCGGCAATATTCAAAATGAATCCCGTAATGTGATAGGACCGACCTTTGACTTCGCGACTCTGCAACCCAATGTCTGTTACTCTAACAAACCCCTTCAATTTGCATCAAAGAAAAAGAACTAGTCTACCAAATCAATTCACAAATTTCATGTTCAGCATCGCCCGAAACTGAACATGAAAGAAAACAGTAGCAACTAAACTTTTAACCTAAAGGACCCCATTATCCCCAAAATTCATACTGTGTACAAAAGGAACCACAAATCTACCACAAAATGCACATACACTCCACTCCCTCTCACAGAAAAATTTCCGTGATTCCACCAAACATTCGAAACCAATCCCAACCCAACCCCCAAACCAAGAAACGCAAAACCCCCAAACCCTCCAGAACAGGCGGCGAATCCAAGACTGCCACAAAAGAAGAGAATGCGTCCCAGCCCAGTCCTCAAACCCTTCCTGACCTGCAAGAAGGATTTGTCGAGGAGGAAATTTTCCTTGGCGTGCAGCAGCAGCTGCTTCTCCCCCTTGCCGTAGCGCAGCGACGTCTCCATCGCCAACGAATGCACGGAATGGAATCGGAAGGCCTGTCGACGGTGCTGCTACTGGGAATGGATTTTGTGGGTCGCTGCTGGAGCTTCAGCAGCAACTGGAGAGAAAGCGAAATTGGTTGTGGTCTTCGTTCGCCCCGTCGGGAGCGCCGAAGTTCCCCCGTCGGGAGCGTAAGCGTCTCCTGACGGGGCCCATAAAAAAGAAAAAAAAGTCTACATTAAGTTAACCCTTGAAGGACGGACCGGTGGCTTTGGAAATCAAGCATTTTTGATACCGTGTGACATCATCTACTTTGATAAGCCAAATATACTCATTTGGAAGGTACTCGAGAAGATCTTCCCTTTTCACTCCTAATATGGAGGATGAAAAGTTGCAATTCTCTCGTACACGGTTTGATTCTCAAAACGTTTGCCGGAGCTTTCAAGGGTTAACTCCCAAAACGAACAAAAAGATGGCAAAGACCGTCCTTTTAAACCTTTTTGGAAGCACGCACATCGATTTCCATCCACTTAATCCCTAAAGGACCGAATGATAGTTGAACGTATGTAGGTAATTTCGGGTATGTAGGTGCCTATGAAGTCATTTTTTAATGGATGTTTTTTTTTCAAATTTGGGTCAATATTTGCACATGCTCCCCATAAGAGGAAATCTAATTTTTTTTCCAATCGGGTGCCTAGATCAAAAGTTATGTTGACCTAAACTTTTCAGGTGGCTCGGGTAGCTTTGGGCAGCACATGCAAAACTACTTCTTTAGGGCTGAAATTTGGCGAGTGTGTAATTTACATGATACAAGATGCAAATGTCAAAAAAATCAACCATGTGTAGTGTAGAGAGCTCATTCTATGAGGATTTAAACTTTATTGGCCTTGTCAACAAGCTCAAAAAAAGATTTTTTCTTCTAACTTCAAACGTTACAGTCTTCCAATCTGTGCTATCAAAGTTTTTGAAATTTTTTCCACACTTTCCTATAGTATTCAAGTACAAATTTGTGCTGTTGAGTTTTGAAAAAAAAAACTTTTTATTTTGTCATTGCCCGAAAAAGTGTCAATTTTCACAATTTTGCCTAAAATGAGCCTCGGTTCTTTAGAAATCAAACAATTACACGTAATGCTGTGCTAGTTTCTTGATTGTGGAAATTTTCCCATGCATTGGGTAGAAATAGAGTCTTGAACAGAGTTTGGAAGGATTCTATTTCCCGGAATTTTTTTTCTCAAAACATAATTATCTTGAATTTTTTAATTGAAGATTTAGTTTGATCTGTATTGGTCACATGGCCCTCCATGTTTCCAACAATACATTGCAAACCAAATTTATCAATTTTTAGTTGCAATATTGAGAGACTTGTAGCCAATCATACTGTGCTATAATTGTAGCAGGACCTGCACCATAATTGAGCACTATTCATTTCTACCTACATAGAAATAGATCAACCTATACCTCCATAATGGAAGTGATAAAAAATAGATCAACTACTATAGAGTGTAGTTCATCAAAGTCCATCTACTTAAAACAATATACATGTCTTTGTTCAAAACTGCACTTTGGATTGCGTTAAATGAACTAAAGAGGACAAGGCAAATTCATTGTTGATAAGGTAAACGCACCCAAATGTAATACAAGTCATTCTTCGATACCTAAAAAAAGACCTAAGTCCAAAGCTCAACTATACGCCAAGTAGATAGGTGGGGTTAGAAGAAGTTGTCACTCTCATTTGCATTGGCCAATCCCCTGCGCATGATCCAAGCTTATAGTGTGTCACTTTTGGATGTTTTCGTGCCCACTTTGATGTTGGTCTAGTGTTTACAGCAGGGACTTCTATGTAGTTGTTTTCAAGAATTTGTATTTTATTTATACAAGCTTGGCAAAATATATCATCAATTTTTTTGGTTTCCTAAAACATTTTTGAAGAACTACACTTCATTTTTATCCTGTAGCTAACTTTAAAAATCTGCAAATCATGAATAAGTGTCATATTTAGGTGATTCTATCTTATATCCTATAGGTTTGAAAAGGTCTAGAATGGTCATGTATTCTATCTATATGGTACAATATCTAAGCATGATATGGTATAAATGTCAACCTTGAAAGATTTGGGAAGCCCCATTTAAATTTCAACATGGTTTTATTGTGTATATTTCACACACAAGGTGTAAAAATTGAGGCACTTTCCAATTATAAGTTTGTATTTATTCTGAGCCGGATCCACTTGCACATGCCACATCCAATTTAGATCATAAAAGCACTTCCTACATGTTTGAGAAGTTGCAAAATAGCCACCTATTGTGCATGTACACTTTTATATTTGATTCATGATAAGATTTATTTATAGATATGAGCTCCAAATGAAAAATGCTATTTTTTTAAAACTTTTGAATTTTCAATTCAACAATGTATGTTTTTCCATATTTTAGTACATATCATGGCTTTTTTATTTCAGTTTTTACAAAGTGCCAAAGTAACGATATTAAATGTTATGGTGGTGCTCCAAATTTCAACATTCATTTACTTACTAGATAGATAATATCACAATCACACATATCACATGTCCACAATTTAGTTTTTATCCACACTCTTGGCAATTTCATCCCAAATTTTTTTTTTATTCAAAGTTTTCTGGCAAAAAACTTTGTGGTTTATTGCCATTTTTTTAGCCAAATTAATTTTTTCTAGTGTAATCTAGCACTAGAAAGCCCATAGAAAAGCCCCGATACATACATCATATTCTAAGAGTAAAATACATAACCATATATACAGTCCCCGCAAGCCTCTAAGGGTTGATTAAACTGACATAGAAATTAAAGATGCTAATTGCTGAATAGTCAATCCAATCTTGCCATAAAATAGTACCGAGTACATGATTCGTAGACAGGAAGCCAAATACGGTACCGTATATACGGTTTCCCATAAACCCACTGTGCTACTATCAGGCGCGTTCACACCGTCAGTGTCTATTTAGGGTTTAGCAGAAGGCCTTTTTTGCTTGCAGGCGATATCTTGACTCTTCTAGAGTCGGAGAGAGAGGCAAGAAGGTTGCGGTGAAGACCGCAGGAACTTCCAATTTTCAGGCTTGGCTTTCGTATGCGTCGCAGTCATACCAGACCTTATGTATGGTTCGATTGCATCCTCCGTAAAAATGTAAACACTTTTCGAGTGTTGTGTGTGGCTCATCAATGAGATAAAAGACGATTTTGAAGCATCTTGGTCCCAAGCATGCAAATTCCTTACTACAATGTGTCCTATGTCAGTTTTTCCATGTATTAATTCCTATTGTATGTTCTTCATATCCAAGTATCATTCAAAGTATCCAGGAATTAACTTGTATTAAGCACTCATTAGAAATTGGTTCTTTTTGTTCTTTGAGCTCAAAATGTGCTTCACAAGAGCGCTTCATGAGTTCCACAAATTTTGGAATAAGAAACAAGGTATTAATGCCAAATATCGTCCTTTGCATAGTTGCGTCCCCTACCTCACTTGTTGCAGATTTCTATTTCATTACACATCACTTTTGGTCCATTTTGGGCCCTTCCGGCCATGTTTTGTTTATTTCTGTATTGTGTTATGGTAAAGAGACCCATAACCGATCAAATAAGCAATTCAGGACATGATCTAGGGTAGTGCTAGGCAAAACAAATATTTTTAGAGGTGCATTGATAGAAATGAAGGGGATTGCAAAAAAATTGGTATTTTTATCTCTTGAATTGAAATTACTATGACTCTAGAGTCATCCAATTTTGATCATCCAAGAACTGCTTTCCCGTTTATTGCTTCCATACTTTTTTGCTCACTTCACATTTCATGAACTTGTTGGTCCAAACCTTGAAAAAATAAAAAACATGCATTCTAAAGAGAAAATGGAAATCTATTTCAACCTTTGGTCAGGAATATGGCACTCTATTGATTGGTGATAGGGTGCCGATTAGTAAAGGGTCCCTCTACCATACGTTCACATTCAAGTGATGTTGGGGGTTCCAATATCGAAGTGATTCTTGTTCCTATATTGTGTTGCATAGCTTAATCAAGGTTTAGATGTATAAATTGTGCACAAATGTATTTCCCTTATCATATTGTTTTAAGATTTTTTTCTCTCATTATATCGTTTTAACATGTCAGATCAAAAAAATTGTGTACAAATCGATTTTCTTTATTATACCATTTTAAGGTTTTTTTCAATTATTACACCATTTTAAGGGTTTTTTCAATCATTACACCATTTTAAGGGTTTTTTCAATCATTACACCATTTTAAAAGGTTAGTTCAAAAGTCTTCAACATGCAACATTGGAGTCACTATGGCACACATAGAAAAGGAAAATGAATTTTGTAATGATTTAGAATTCAAAGACATTATGAATAGTTGAATACATCAACCCTAAAGTGATGAAGCCTCCATAATCAAAGTAGTCACCAAAATGCTTTGATTATTGGACCAATAGGTGCATTTTTTTTGTTTTTACAATGAACAATGAAAGGATTAATTGCAACTTGGATCACCATTGTGGAAGTTAGTCACACCACATAATTCCAATACATGCACTAACTATTTTTATATATACATTATCATACACACTTGTACCTATTTAATCTAACAATGTCTTCAATGGCATTTTGGAATATCTTGTATTTTTGCCACTCTACAATTGACTATTATATAACATACTTTTCTCGTATTCAAACTATTGGACTTTAATAAGACAATTTTCTAAGCAACCACATCAAGGGGATTAAGGATACAAGCTAAATTATGGCATAAGGGTTATTGTTGTCAAGGCGGTGGTTCACTAGATGTACTAAAGGCAACACATTGGATGGCACCAATGGGGGCCCATTATAGAGGAGAGAGCATGGCAAGTTAGGAGGAGCACACAAGGAATCTACCATTTGTAACCATTTTGAAAAGGATATTTGGGAGGAAAACTGGAGTGAAACACATTCTCGGCCCCGTTTCCATAGGTAATAGCTACGCCAAAACTCCAACAAAGCACGAAATGTTTGCATTACACGCATGTCACCTGTCCTCAAGGTTTGCAAATATCCATGCAACTCCCCATTTTTTTCCGCAAAAATGAAGAAGATGAGCGTTGTGTTTAGAACGCATACATTATCCTACCATGTGCACCCAACCCATCCCATGTTAGAGGACACAAGCTTCACACATCTAGGAAAACAAGGAATTGATAGAACAATTGTCACTACACTTTYCCATGCTACTAAAAGTTGCACAAGAATTCTCATCATGTTTTATATCTTAGTATAATTGTTTTTGCTTGTAACACATTCTTTAATATATAAGGACTAATCCAACATGACTTAATAGTAATACTATTCTTTATATACTAATGATACCTTTAACTCATAATATATCTTACAATAAAATACTTATTTGAATTATTTAAATCCACAATAATTGCATGGAAATGTGTAACTGAATTCATGTCCTCTTCCAACCATGAAATCCATTCTAATCTTTTGACTATCACTCATGACTATTCTTTTCAATGCCTGAAATTCTACATAAAGTGCTCATTATGAACTCAAAAAACTTCATAAGGTGAAGGTATCCATGGAAATTTCAACCCCCAAATGAATATAATTGTACACAACTAATGCTTTTCTTCCAACAATGGCAAAGAAAAGACTAAGACATGTACACCCATAATCAACACTACCCAAAACTCAACACCTACATTTGAACCCAAAAGCGTCACTTTTTCTTAGATATTGATTACACAAGATATACACTCAATCAAAAACGTGAAAAAATCTATGGGAGCCCAGTTTTGATTTTTGTTACACCTAAAGACATAGTACTTTGAAAATTCATAAGTTTTTGAAAATTCATAACTTATTCATACAATGTCCAAAGAATGCNACAAGCTTCACACATCTAGGAAAACAAGGAATTGATAGAACAATTGTCACTACACTTTCCCATGCTACTAAAAGTTGCACAAGAATTCTCATCATGTTTTATATCTTAGTATAATTGTTTTTGCTTGTAACACATTCTTTAATATATAAGGACTAATCCAACATGACTTAATAGTAATACTATTCTTTATATACTAATGATACCTTTAACTCATAATATATCTTACAATAAAATACTTATTTGAATTATTTAAATCCACAATAATTGCATGGAAATGTGTAACTGAATTCATGTCCTCTTCCAACCATGAAATCCATTCTAATCTTTTGACTATCACTCATGACTATTCTTTTCAATGCCTGAAATTCTACATAAAGTGCTCATTATGAACTCAAAAAACTTCATAAGGTGAAGGTATCCATGGAAATTTCAACCCCCAAATGAATATAATTGTACACAACTAATGCTTTTCTTCCAACAATGGCAAAGAAAAGACTAAGACATGTACACCCATAATCAACACTACCCAAAACTCAACACCTACATTTGAACCCAAAAGCGTCACTTTTTCTTAGATATTGATTACACAAGATATACACTCAATCAAAAACGTGAAAAAATCTATGGGAGCCCAGTTTTGATTTTTGTTACACCTAAAGACATAGTACTTTGAAAATTCATAAGTTTTTGAAAATTCATAACTTATTCATACAATGTCCAAAGAATGCATGTTAAAGTGCGTTTGAATCCTCTTTGAGTTGCCAAGGTCAAATAAAAAATAATTTATGCTTACTAATAGAACCTTTGATCACATGTAATTAGAGACGATTATAAGGTGAGGATGTTCACCTGGTTTATGTCACTGAGTCGCACTGCGCACATGAGGTCTCTCAGTAGGCGATGAGTGTTGTGGGAGACAAATGCAGAAATCATRCAAAGCTCGTCTTCTACTTCCAGTTTTGCCCGGAAGCCGCTCGGCGAGCTCCCGTATTTGTAATTGTCGTCGCTCAAGGTGGCTTGCCGGCGTTCTGCAGAGCACACTAATGGAGAAGAGGAGGAGGTGGTGGCAGCACCCATTTGTTGAGGCCTCTTGAAGTAGTCCACTGACAGTACRACAGACCGCACAAATACATTGGAGTCCACCAGATTTGCCACCAAGACCTGCAGGAGGGGCAACTCAAAGTCAGCTTTGCTCTAAACCCTAAACCCTAAAACCCTAAACCCTACACCCTGAAAACCCATCATAAATTCTTCAAACCCGGACTTTGCAGAGCGCACCTCGGTAATATTTACAAATGCAGGTGGTGTTCAGCCTATTAAAACGGCACACTTGAGCTCTTTTATCCCCACAAAGCTCCAAATTCCATATTCTAAACCCTAAACCGTAAAAACCCATCATAAATTCTTCAAACCTAAACTTTGCAGAGCGCACCTCAATGATCTTTACAAATGCACATCAACCAGTTAAAAAATACAAGTATTCAGCGTATTGAAAGCACCGACACTGAAGCTCTAACTTTTATCCCCACAAAGCTCCAAATTCCATGTTCTAAATGATGAATACAGTGCTTCGGGGTGAGGTTGTCATCCAAATTAAAGCTTGAAATCTTAAAAAATCACACTTCCTTTTTGTCCAGTTTGATTTGGAATTGAAATTGATACTTCGTTTTAAAGATACAAGCAAAACTATGCAAATTTTTTAAAAAGGATTTGGGTATTGAACGGCTGATAGTAATAACTGTCCAGTTATCTAACTTCWGTCCGTAGGGATCACACACTCATGCCACATCGTTCATTAGATAAGGACATTACCTCAACAAATTGGTCAAATTTGGTCCCAGTCAATAACCTATTGAGTTCACGAAACAGAGCTTTGTTGAACTTAATGAGCTCTCCAAGAAGATCAAAATTAATCTGCACACCATCTCCCACAACAAACAGCTCAGGATGTAGGAAGATTACTTTCAGTAGCAGTGTGTACTGAMAGAGAAAGCGGAGTCCATATTTCTRTGGCAAAAAATTATTAACAYTACTGTACTGACCTGAAGTAAAGGRGCACATCGAARTCCTCCCTTCAAAATTTCATTTACCAGATGCTCCATTAAACCTGTTGATGCTACATATTCCTGTAGACCTCCAATACTTACCAGTCAGTCAGTCCATAAGAGATTGTGAACAATAATATGGTTTACAATAAAAGAAGGTACAAGCCGAAAACAGCATGATGTATTACACCAGGGGAAATGACGTCATTTTTTAGCCAAGGAGTCCATCCACTTTGGCTAGAATTCATCAGTAATGACCAAAATTTTGAAATCCTCTTGAAATTTTGATATATTTTGAAACTAATGAACAAACAATCCCAACTTTGGAGGAGCCACACACCTGATCCTTGTTATCTGCGCCACGCAAAAAGGCTTCCACACAAGATGCTAACCAGAATCTGTCAATGCGAGAGGGAGACAATGTCAATAAGAGACTAACTTAACACACGTGATCTCTCTACAGGAAAAGCATCTATAAACTCAGACATCAATAGACTAATAATACTTTATTTCTGGAGTTCTCATTGAAAAATTGTGTAGAAAGGGCATACCTATAAAGTGAATCTTCTGGTTCATTAATTAAGACTTTCAGAATTTTCACAATWAGGCCTTCTGATTCCTTCTGTTCACCACTCTTGTTCCAAATCGAGCTTCCGTCCTGCAWGACAATGGAGCAWTTTRAGAATAAGCAATTCMAAGGGCTCGATYGTGTTCATGTAACAACAACCTGTGGAAATGAACAATTTCCAGTCAAGTTGGGTGGATTCCCTCGCTAGAGCGTGACAAGATTTCTACAAGCGTTACCGAAAAAGAACATCGCCTCAAAATTACCTTGGAGTTTCTTGGCCGCAACAAGAGCTGTTTGTTTGCACGGTTGCAGCTATCGCGATCGCAAAAGTTGTGAATAAGTCTTAAGTACTGGATTTTGAGGGCCTGCACAAGCTTGAAATTAAGAACAAAATGCCGAAATGAAATCAGTAGCATAACTTGATGCATCTTCACGTGTTTCTAYTACTCCGTACAAAAGAAGCTGCACTTCCAAGACACATATAACCTAACGGTGAGACATATCGGAAACACGTGAATTACAGAATTGAATTTTTCCACAGATTGAAGTGATGGAAATGTGATTTTGGGGTACTAAGGAATATCTCACCGACTTAGGGTTGCACCCGCAGCCATGTCCGTGATTACCCGGGGTGTTCTCGTGGGGTTGGCTAACCATCCAGTCTAGTTTGTCAAACATGTCGTTCAGGACATCCACCAAACCCAGCTCGGCTAGGTCGTTCCATGGATACATTCCAGTCCAGTAAATCCTCGTCCATCAGAGTCAATCCTTGAGAATGGGGATGGAAGATTCGAGCCTGGTCGTGTCCACCTTCACCACCGTTCTCAGAAAATCCTTCGAGGTACACGGCTGCTGTCGTCAGTTCCGAAAACTCAGACGGAAAAAAACCCTGCAACCTCTTCAGCCCATGGATGCAATTGGTTTGAGAAAATTGGTGAACAAGCCAGTTGGTGACAATTAATAGCATAACATTCTAAAGCAATCGGAACCTGACTAAAGTGAGGGATTCACAATTTATTTAGGTGAACGTTTTCCGTCAAGCTTATTTGAAAATTTCCAAAAAATTTCATCAWTGCTTCAAACCTTGTTCCTGGCTAGTTTTCAATTTTATAGATAATATTTACTGACAAAAAAAGGGTTACTGCTACGATGTTAGATTCCAAAGTAGACTTTCTATTTTTGAGTTAGGGTTTTCGTTCCTGTACCTCGCGACTGAATGACACTTTGTCAAATGTGAGGAGCTGCACCAAGCGTGCAAGGATGTCCGGAATCAGCAATATGGCATCATGGTTGCGGTCAGCCACAGTGCATTCCTGCTCCTCGGGCTTGTGCATTGATTGGAACGTAATCTCCGCACTCCAATCCTGCTCCATCCATGGATTTCCTGCCTTGAAACCAACCACAAACGAAACAAACAGAGAGGCTAGTTTCAGATGAACGTGCAGGACCAATATGCACCCGTTAATTTGGTGCATTTTGTAGTGCCAACAATGTTGGGTGGTGGGTGTCCGAAATCTAAGTCAAGATTAGAACATTCCAGAGATCCCTAGGTGAGTGCTCATCCTCGGAATTCGCATGAAAAGGAATCCTTCACACACGCAGAGAAAGAAACTTCCCGAATCCTTTTTCTGCAAAACTGAGCTCCATTTGAACATTCAAGTGAAAGTTTATGAAGCCCATGAGCCATTTTCAGACGTGAGAGTATGTTAGAGTCTATGCTTGATTTTCTAACCCTTTGGCATGACAMTGCTCTTAATTTGCACTGTTCTCAAAAGGTGTCATTCCACTACTGTACTACCCCAGAAGAATGCTAAAATTTCATGAGGAATGCAGGATCTAATGATAATGCAACATTATGTAAACGCCAATTTCTCGTTGTAAACCTACACCGAGGTTGAAAATTTCGTGGAACCCCACCCTGGAAGAAACGATTTTGAGCATAATTACTTGGGTGATGATGCAGAAACACTTTACAAGTCTAATTTCATTCAACTTCCCTAATTATACACGAGTCCCTCTCTAACACGTACATGTACCTCTGTAAGGATTTTGGGGAAAGAGAGGTTGTACCTCAGGTTCGAAGGTGACCATGGCAAGCACGCGGCAAAAGGATGCCAACTGCCTGGATGAGAAACTGCGCACCAAATTGGCAAAGTCGGGAATGTCTTGCACTCGAAGCGTGTCTTCTCGAGCGGCCAAAACATCTTCCACAAGACCCACAGCTGTGCACACAAACGTCTCGATCACAACCACCTTCAAGAATGCTTCAGATTCTCAAGCTTTTAATGTTTTCCGAAATCGACAACTAAACTAAACCCCACAAAGACAAACAAACGAAGAACGGACGTCCCAAGACCAAGTCTATTGGAGATAGTTCTATTAATTGTGTCACATGGACAGACATACATAAACAGTGAGCACGTGCTATATATATATCCTTGGTGCCTTCAATTCCTTCTGGAGATACACTCGATAACAAGACCATCGTGAATGAAAGAGTCAGTTGAATACATTAATTAATTCTGTGGGAAATTTAGTTAAAATGGCGGTATAAATTTCTTACGCCATTTTGCCATTCATTTCTAGGAGAGTTATAGATTTCAGACCGCACGGTCTAAACGAGAATGTGCCAAGTTTGCGGCTATTTTAACGAAGTATCGGTTTTCTACTAACCATGTCATACAGATGCCGACATCAAATGCTACCCTTGGTGCCACCCTTCGGAAGTTAACCCTATAAAACCGATGGACTCCTACGCATTAACCACTATCCAATAGCCAACATTCAGTAGCCCAGTGCACAGGTTTCATAGGCACTTCCCTATTTGAATCTCACTTTTCTCAATGATTTTCAAAATAAGGCACCTGTCTAGATGACGTGCTTAAAAACGAAAGTTTAAAAGGTGATAAATATTGAAGAAAATATGAGACTAGCAGGAATTTCCAGGATCATAGACTCCCCACAAGGAATCCAGTACGAGAATCTTTAAGAATCTCAGTTCCTGCCTGGGATTTTGTCGAGGTTGCACTTCACTAATAAGAGATCACCTTGACTTGTTTAGGTGAAAACTCGGTCACATGATTACGAGCAAGTGTAAATTAGTTGAGGTCGTTCCGAGGGCAACTAATGAATTACCGTGCTCGCTTACACTTGGTTGATTCCTGAAGTGTCGGCCCAAAGCATTTAATTAGCAGACAGACAAACAACTGCTTGATTTTTCYTTCAACAATCGAAAACCTAAAACTAAAGACTTTGCTGAAACTCTCCGAATTTCTGATGCCCCAGAATCTTACTGTCCTCCGAGTCACAAAATGCTGGACAGACGTACGCTGCGTCCACACCTCCCGGGTAGGCAGGCAGGCAGGCGACATTTCATAAGCAGGGTTACTCAGCAAAAATAAACCCTTTTCTGGATTCTAAAAAAATGCATAATAGTAAACCCCGAAAACAGKTCTCCTGAAAGCTCGAATTGCGTCGATCACTCTCAAGSACTCTATAGCTAATAAGCGGGGTGCAGTAAGCAGGAAACTAAACCCTTCCAGGATAATAAAAAAATTTGACTTATAATCTCAAAAACGGTCAACCGGAAAGGAGAAATTTCATCGATCGATCACTCGCAAGCATTTCATAAGCAAGGGGTGCCAAGCGGGAAACTAATCCCTTTCTGGGTTGTAGAAAATGCTGAAGAAACTCGAAAATGGTYAACCGGAAAGCTGAAATTGCATCTATCATCTGCCATTTCATGACCAGGGTTGCTGAGCAGGAAAATAAGCGCTTCCTGTCCTGTCTTATAACAAAAGGTATAAGTATGGTCATTCTGAAAGCTCAAATTACTTCGATCACCTTCTACCAAATCTGCGATCAGGAATTATTGGGGAAATTTTCCAAAAAAGACCGTAGCTCAATAGTTATCCTGAAGAGATCGAAGTTCAGAACCGGAAGTAAAAAAAATTCCAATCACCGGCACCAGTTCCTCACCTTGATCAAACGTGACCGCATAATACATAAACCCAAAGACCTGTCCCAGAAATTCGCCATTATCCGCCATTCCCTGCGCGAAGAACGGCACCGCCACACAAAGCTCGTGCAACAAGCTCAAGCACTCCCGTCGCACGGCCAGCACCTTGTTCGACGCGGGCTTCTTCTCAACGCCATCCTCATTCAAAAACGGATAGAAAAGCGCACGCCGCAGCAACACGTCACCCCCGAACAACACGAACGCCTCCATCATCCCCTGCTGGCGCGCGTCGCAGAGCGCGTGCTGCAAGCTGCAGAGCGCGCGCTGACAAGCCTCGACGTGGTGTCGAATTAGACCAGTTTCCAAGTCTACGCAAAGGGAGGCTAAGTCAGGGATTCCCAGGTTGGGAATCCCCAATCGGGTGTGGATGGCGGGGGGTAAGTGACGGAGCGACTTCACGCCGCGGCCGGTGATTTGGGAGGTTATAAACACCTTCACGACTGCTGAAGACGCAGTTCTCGCCACTGGTGATGGTCTGCTGCCCACGCCGCGCTTGCTGCTGCTGCTGCTTCCGTGGCGGCCATAGCTGTGATACTTCACTGATGGACCCATTCTGAAACCCCGAGGACTGATGTAGATTGCTCTATCGATCGATCAAATCCCACGATTGCCTGCACATTCTCGTAAGCTAGCGGCCCTGTCAAGCGAGAATCGGATGTGGCAATTGTGCCGACTGAATACCGATTGTACCGATGGTATACCGATTGGGGCGACGTGGAGCACTGGGTGATTGGCCAGCTAGGTTACATTATGATCGAAATCTTGCAGCGCAAGCAAGTAAACAAGAGCACATATATCTCGTCGCTCGCTTGGGTTTTCTAGCTAGTTTCGATCCGTAAGCACGACTCACACGCTTGCACTACTAGTACAGCACACAGGTGTTCCGTCTTGCTAACTGAACTAGCTTGCTCTGTAAGTAGAATCGATCCACAATCAGGCAGGCAACCCGGGCGGGTGACGATCGAAACTTAATTAATAGGGATTAACCAGCCATGATGTCCCCACCAGTTCAATCAGGTCGTCATCCACCTCACGCAACAAGCGCGCGATTAGTTCCGGCATTCCTGTCAAAAGATTCAGCCCCGGCCTACCCCGCTTTCGCGTTTTGACAGACGACGGAATCTCGGTGTAGCCCCGCCGAGATTCTTCGGCGGAGCTTTCGAGGCGGGTGGACGACAGTTGAGGCTTCGAAGCTACGGCCGAGAGATTCGATTCCGCACGGCACCGGCAGGAGAGCGTGCCTGGGCCGGGACGGATGGATGGATAGAGAGATACGAAATTAGATTCTCTCATGGTACGGCTAAGTTAACCCTTAAGCGTCCCGTGGGTCACCTTGGAAATCATGAATTTTGATATTTTGAGAATGATTGGTTTAAAAATTTTCAAAAGTAAGCGTTGGAAGTCAAAGTATTGTAGACGATTTTCCCTTTTCACACAAAGTTTCAAGGATGAATAGTTGCACATTTGTCCTACAAAGGACGATGTTCTTTCATTCATCGACCAAAAAATGGCCTCAACGTCGTTTAAGGATTAACCCTGTAAGGACGCCTCCCCCCCATGACCAAAGTAGTCACCATAATTCTCCATTTATTCAACCAGTAGGTGTATTTTTTTTCCTACAACTAATAGTGAGAAGTCATCCATCGAACCATAGTGGTCAGTAGCATCTTTAGAGAATTAAATTACCAATCGAGTAGTGATTTTTTTTCTTAAAATTTTGGAGTCTGAGTAGAAAATTATATTTCAATTATTGTAAAATATTTAATTTGGGTGATAASTAGGTGATATCTTTATTAATCTTAACTCTTAAGTGAAACCTAGCTATTGATTTTTGGTTGTTTTGTAAAAAACAAACTTTATTTTGTATAAGAAAGTGGCAAAAAGTTGTGCTAAGTGATCCACAATGACCTATAACTATCATAGGTGATCACTAGGTGATAGGAATTTCTGAGGGAATATTGAGGTTCCCAAGTCAACTCCCCATCGGTTGACATTGCTTGCATGGGACTCTTCGTGCTAACGTTCGTGTTGGCGCACAAGAAGGGGGTTTGTTCCTCCACTTGTTCTTGGCAAGGATATCCAAGGGTATGTAATTCCCGGGCTCATACGTCATAGTTGCCTTGGATATTGTGTTGTGTCAATTCAACTGCGGACTTTGAAGGCCATATGTTCCAAAAAAAAATTGTGCAAAAAATACATTGCAAATGAGTGATTGATTCAATCATGGTGAGATAATTATAATGTTTTGGTTTGTTTGACTGTCAGGCCACCTAAGGTAGCAACACCCATAACCATCACTGTACCCACAATCGTCACTAGAGTTCCCTAAAAATTTTCTCCAAAAGTACCTGGCCATGCTTAATTGTGGTTGGTGGGCTTTGATTTTTTAGATTTTGGTGCTAGAATCAAGGCATATTTACTAGACAGCGGTTTAGGGTGCCTTAGGAAGGTCTATTTTGAAAATTCATAGAAATTAGATGTCTTATCCAAAAATTCTATTTGTTTTTTTGAAAATTCATGATTTTCAATTGCTAATCTAGAAAAAATATTTTTCGTACAAAAAGGTGCCTCCAGCTCTGCTGAATTGCTTATTTTTACGGTTATGGGTGTTGCTACCTTACATAAAACCCTCTTGGCTTGGACTTGGTTACATTAGGAGAAAAATTGGGCCTTTAGAAGGTGTCTTCCCTTTGAAAAACTAAATTTAACACTGAACAATGCTTGCCAAAATTTAAAAATATTTTAAAAAATTAATTATTGTTGTAAAAATATTAATTTAAAAGACATGCTCTTGTACATGGCAAAATGTCAGCCACATCAAACTTAATATATATATTTTTTAATTTTACACTTTTTTACACTTTTTATATATTTTTACACTTTTTTAATTTTACACTTTTTTAAGAAAAATTCAGCAGCAATGAATTAGCTACTAGTACAAAAGTGGAGGCCTATTGGAGGTCCCGGTTATGGCCTAATGTAACCAATTTCATTAAAAAATTTGGAGCTACTCTAGTAATTTTCCTTCCCTTTGTAAAAAGAGCTAGGATATTTCCATGGGCACATGAATATAATCTTTTCAACACATCCCCCAAAAGTCTAGTACACATTTGTATGTTTGAATCTTGAAAAAAAACTTTTATTTTTATTTTTTTCTTGTTGTCCTAAAAAATGATAGTTTTTAACAATTTTTGTCTAAAATGTGCCTCAGTCCTTAAAGGTTAATATTAATGCTAAAAGGTGTTTGGACATCCATACAATGGATTTGCTAGCTTTGCTATGAATCTATTAGTTGGGGTGTACTTGCTTTGTGAATGGGAAACAAAGGACATCCACTACTCCCTTTGTCCTACTACCTCCCCCCAAATCTTTCCCATGAACAATTAATTATATTTTTTTGTCATAATGCCAACATTCAAGTACTAGGAAATCATCCCTCATAACCATGCAAAATCTCTAGCTTAGGTGTTGTCGTTTAGGCACCCCAAATCCATGTGGAAAGATATGATATTTTAGCATAGTTTGTGAATTTTGTCAACTTTGTCATTTCAGATAAATTAAAGGATGGTGGCAACAATGGAATTCTAAAACTATGTTTTCCAACCTAATTATCTGCAATAAGAAAACATAGCCCACTTCATGAACAAAATTTCCATCGCCAAAGTGTTCACTCAATGCATTGTCAACACTACTAGCTAAAGAAGCAACAAGTACAAGGTGACTCACATGCACAAGACCAAGCTTTCTAGGCTAAAAGAATGCTTTGAGATTATTTCACTTGCCTCTATAAGATTGTTCAACACAACAAGCACTTATTCAACAATAAATATCAGTAAATAAATCTTTTTAGTGGAACAAATTAACCCCTAATGGACCATTGTGTTTAGAGGCCCAAAATTGCTTCAAGATACTCGTCCCCAAAGCAAGGTCAATATCTTTGCCAATTTGAGTATTTTAACAAATTCAAGCATAGGATGCTTTAGTTAACTTGCTCAAGTACATTGTACCAAAATTTTAGAACAAATATCTTCACGGATTGCAAGTTCAATGTGCCTAAACTTCAAAATATAGACTTTTCTAGCCTTTCCAAAAGGTGAAGTTTTGTCATTCAACATTTTTAGAAAAAGACAAGTATGTACTATGATTTGTGCATTTGGTCACTATGTTGGAAAATGGAATGAGAACATATGAAAAAAATTTAACTAAAAAAAATTTCATATTCATTTAAAAAAAATTGTGAAGTAGAAGACTAGAAGGTAAAACTCATATGCTAATAACTTTTAGAAGAATTTGAGAATTATCAATCCCAAAGGTGAAAGTATTCTAGTAAGCAATTGTTATTCCTTACATTCATTTTTTTTTGAAAATTTTCAAAACTGAGAGCAAAAGACGACTTTATATGATTTTTCTATCTTCGTTGCCTGCAAAATAAAACTCTTCATAACTTTTACCTCATTATTCGGAATTGAATGGTTCAATTCTTTTTGAGTAGGTATCAATCTATAAAATTTAAAAATATATATTTTGGTATTTTTAGAAAATATTTATTGGTGCCCGGTTTGACATTGAAATTGAAAAAAAACTTCTAACTTTTGCAATATTTATCGGAATGACATGAAACAAAGCTTCACACGTAGGTTATGGTGAGTACCATCCATCCTAAAAAATTTATGAAAAAATCCAAATTATGAAGTCAGAAGAGCCTGCCCAAGTTCTCAAAAAGCCCAAAGTGGGTTCTTTGGTCCTTTAAGGGTTATCTGTACTTGAATTGAAGGTTTTAGTAGGATATAGGGAGTATTTGGTAAATACTATGGATAGAAAGAGGTGGAGGTCGGGTTTATAGTGGCCTTGGCATTGGCCGACACGCAATAGTTGGATTTTCTTGCCTTGAATGTGCATTCTATCAACATACAAATCCAATTGAACACAATAATAGAGCAACCCAAAAGCTTTTAAAGCTTGTGTGCAACAAATACTCTTATTATCTTGGCCCCACAAATTTTAGAAGGGATGCTTGAAAATTTCAAATAAATTGTCCCTTCCAACCTCTCTAAAATTTGTCAATAACTTTTAATTGGAGATTTGAAATCTCAATCAGTTTCTTGGAGATGAAACATAACTTAATTTCCCAACTTTACTTAGTTAAATGTTTTTTGAAAAAAGTTATTCTACAATGCCTAAATGAGGTCTAAGATTCTACTTCAAATACAATTTCTACTTTAATTTTACTCAACCATGAGCGGTTAAGTTCCTACTAATTCTAATTTACATATCCCACAATGTTTGTTTTACCTCCTACCACCCCACATGTATATAAGGAGTTGTCTTCTTACATCAAAACACAAATTATAGATGGCTTTCTACACAAAAGGGAGGAATTTAGATGTTGGAAATAATGCTCTCATTGAACCAAATCCCACTTTGTTTATTTGTATGTTTGGTCCTAACATTGGAGCAAAAAAACAATGGAGCACATCATAAATGTAAGTTATTGCCACTATTCCAATACCAATACTGAAGCTTACACTAAACACGTATGGATGAATTTCATAGATGTGGAAAGGAAAGGCAGTCTTCTTGAAGACTACAATATTGAATGTTATGAGGGCACACTATAAAGGCGTGCTTACATGTTGGCCCGGTGGGTATCTATAGTGCACATTCAAGCAATAAGAAAAAACGAGAGCCACCAATTGTCTTGCCGAGGTGGACAAGTGGGAAAGAAGGAAGAGAAGTTTCACTAATAACGGTGGACCATCTCATTGGTGGAGGCTAGTGAAGCTTGAAAGAATCTAGTACTTGTGAGTTTCTTATTGTATTCCTCCCCACCCACCGAGTCCACATGAAAGTGACAAGACTATTTTCTCTTGTAACACGCCCTGCGAACCTAATACCAACCATTGACCCAATACCACCCAAATGTAGGACTCTTATTGATTCTAAAATGAAAATCTATGCCATAAGTACATGCCTTAACTTCACAATAAGTAAAGTTCAAGCATGTATCACTGTCATAGATTCTCACTCTAGAATCAATGACAGCCCTACATTTGGGTGGTATTAGGTCAATAGTTGGTATTGGATTCGCCTACCTTGGAGCATCCCCACTAAGTCTTCCGTATCCCTTTCCCTATTCTCTTTTGAGACCTCGTATACAGATGAGACCTGGCGAATCCTGCAAACAAGGCTCACGGTAAAAAACTAGGACGTGACTTTTCGAGAGTTCTCTAAAATTTAGGGATACAAAACTTGGAAAATCTTGGTGCGGTAAAGGTTCCGTATCCCTATCTGCATTTGAGGTCCTCTCCCTAAATTTTTAGGGATAGGGAACTCACTGGTGGGGTTGCTCTTACACGTAACGAGGCCCTAACAGTAGTACTGTATGTGACTGCATCTCTGAAAACTAAATATGGAAACTTTCCATTCATATCTACTTGCAAAATGGCAGCAACATTTGGGGTTTGAAACAGTCAACTGATCATGGGCCATTCCTTCCTTCCTTCAAGGCGGGGGTAACTGAATTGTGATCCAGACTGATTCCAGATGCTTCTAGATGCTTCCAGATTCTTCCAGATTCTGTGTGGAGGGAGCCAGGACCGTGACTTTCAGTGATTGTAGTATCATGTAGGCTGTTTCTATTGCCTACGGTAAGTTAGCATCTTCAAGCTGCATAGCTCAACAGCCGTGACTGTGACCGTGAAGTGAGCCCCACTGGGAGCGGGCCTGTGTGTTGATTGAAGGATTAACCCCTCAACGCCCAAGGGGCCCAAAAGTGGCCTCACCTAGTGTGGCAGTCCACTTTGAAGCGCTCTAGCTTTTTCATCCAGTGTCCGATTTCAATAAAACTTGTTGGAAAAGTTGCGCATACTAGTCTAGTTTCTATGGTAAAATTTTCAGATCAATCCAAGACGTATTGAGTTTGTGAAAGTCATTCGAAGTTCTCAGGTTCAATTTAGGTTCAGCACAATGCATTGTGATGGCTGCAACTTTGAGGGACTGTATCTTTTTCATCAAATGTTTGTTTTGAATAAAACTTGTTGGGTTTTGTTCCCATAAAGGTCTAGTTAATGTAGCAAGAATTTAATGCCAATCCAAGTTGTTTTGAATGTTTGGGAGCGATCCAAAGTTCAAAATCCAGAAATTTTTGCATTCCAATGAACTTTGGGCGCTCATAACTTCTTCGTATATGATCATTTTTCAATAATTTTTGTTGTAAAAGTTGTGCTTACCAATCTAGTTTGTGTGGTTAAAATTTCATATCCATCCAAGACGTTATGAGTGATTGAGAGGCATTTTTGTAGAAGGAAGTACAGCCACAAATGTGATTTTTGGCTACTTTTTTCACTGTTTTTTGACATTTCAAATCCATTTTGCAAACACATTGAGTCATTTTTATAATATTTTTTTTCGCTGAAGTGTTATATTTTGGTTTTGAATCACTTTGTAGTTTGAAGTTTTTTCATTTGAGTCGATTTAGAAATCAAATCTCACCTCCAAATGTGTTTTTGAGAAGATTTCAGCACCTTTTTTCAACACTAAAACATTATAATCTTTCAATCTATACAATCAAATGACCCCAAATTTGGTCCACAACATCTACAACATGCACACTACAATATTGTACGGTTGAGATCTTCATAACTGACTGAAAAAAGGATTTTTAACACTTGCAAAGGAAGGATGCTTTCAAGCATGGTTGGACCTTGGGCGTTGAGGGGTTAAGGTAAGGTAGGCGAACCCAATACCAACCATTGACCTAATACCACTCAAATGTAGGACTCTTGTTGATTCTAGAATGAGAATCCGTGACATAAGTACATGCCTAAACTTCACAATAAGCGAAGTTAAGGCATATAACACTGTCATAGATTCTCACTCTAAAATCAATGAAAGCCCTACATTTGGGTGGTATTAGGTCAATGGTTGGTACTGGGTTCACCTACCTTAGGAGGTCCATAAATGGCCCATCCAAGGGCTGAAGCTGAATTTTGGCAAGGTGTAATTGCTTGAAATAATTTTCAGTTAATTTTCCTTGAAAGACAAGTGGAATTGGCATCCAACCCAAGTCATTTTATATTTTTTTGGAGCTTTGTGGAATCAGTTATGAATTTTTGAAGTTGCAGAATAGTGCATTTTAATGGGCTCTAAAACGGACCATCTCCTCAAATGTAGACTGCTTGTACATTGGAGAGTGCAAAATGTACCTCGAGAGCCTGTTCCATTTTAGAACCCACTCCATTTTAGGACCTCTCAATGCACCAAAGAATGTGGCATTTGGATACCATAATCGTTTCTTCAACATAGGTACTTATTGGTTTTTGAGATGTGTATAAATAGAGATGATGTCAATGTAGACAAGGTGCAATTCTGGATGTACCCAACTTAAATGTACCTTGCTCTAAAGCTGCCCCCTAAAGATTCTTGTCTAAAATGTATTGTTTCATTCATAAGAGGGAAGGTTTGCATTTGAATACACTTGTCAGTTTCATTACTTTGAGAACTTGTTTTATATTCCTAAACATGTTGTCCAAAAAAACATACAAGAAGAGAATTTGTAATGTTTTTTTTACTTCTAATAAGATCCAACAAAAAATATGGAGTAAGTAGTTTAACAAAAGGAGCAATGTTCAATTGCTTACTTGAGCGTAATTGGATGTAGTTATGTTAAAACATTTGAGCTTGGTTGCTATAATTTATTACAAAGAGTCATTGGTAGGAAAAAGAATATAAATTTGGATCTATTTAGACAAAATAAATTATGTATAATGAACAATCTAGACATAAGATGTTTCTTTTATATATTTCCTTTTTCATCCCAACCCTAAATTAACCAATTCATAACCATGCATATTAATCATAAAACAAAGAGTGCTCATGCTAGTCACATTGCTATAAAATAGATGGAAATTACAAATATTTCATCCATTTCTTATGGCTCCCCTAGAAAACATGTATAATTCAATTAGTAGACATAGGGATTCCTTAGGGGTTAAACTATCTAAATTTTTATTGGGTCTTATTTGGAGTCAATTGGGGATTCTAGATTCTTAAGTATGCATTTTTATTTTATTTTACATTTAAGACATTGGATGAATTTTCAAAATATTGAAAATTTTATTATCCAAATCAAATTTAGATTTTTATGAATAAGAAACATGTATTTCAAGTTAGTGTACATTTCATATTTATTTGAATTGGAATGAATCATGTAGGATATTTCAACACAATCAAGGTAGTGTCAAATTTTCAAAGAAAAAAATATCATATTCAAAGTTTTTTTTTTTTATATATATAGCTTTTCATATCTAAAAAGTAAAGTTTGTTTTTTTAGGAACACCCTTCATTTATAACCAACCGATTTGATGAATTGAGGCAAAACTGCACATCAAAGATTTGTACAAAGATTTTTTTTTGGAACAAATGGCACACCATTGCATTAAAAACAATCAGAATCACAAGCAAGCTAAAAATTGGACATTGAAGAAAAATGAGCACAAACTAAAATCCCCCCTAGAAAACACCTCAAAGAAAAGAACTAGGGGGAAGAGGGATCCTAATCCAAATGATATGCTCCCTACGTCTATGAGTCAGTAAAACTAGAGATAGAAACCAAGTACTATCAAATTTCCGCCAGGTAGACTTGGATTGAGTAGGATTGTGTTTAGTTATCAACTGAGTCCTAAGTTGAGCTGCCCGGCCAAAGTCGAGCAATGCTTTCCAAAGGTTTTTTGGGGGATTTTCAAAAGCCATCTATATTGTCCCTAGTGATCCAAATGATCCATAAAGAAGAGCCTCTAAGAAGGAACCATATGGTCTTAAGCGTGTGGAATCGTTTGGGGAATGCCGCACCAAAGATACACTGAGAAAAATTGTTCCTTCCATGGAAAACTGTCGATGACAAACCTCCATTCTTCTTTTTTGAGTATAGGGACAAAATAAGAAACGGTAAAGGGGAAATTTCTTCAATCCTAAAGGTGTAATAGTAACATGTGGTATCAATTCCAGGGTTGATGTCCGCTCTCCATAAATGGACAACAACTGGATTATGCCACACCAACCAAATAAATGCAACTTCCTTCATTGCCCTTAACTTGTGCCATGTATCCTGCCTATCAGGAGAAAATGTCAATGGAAGATAACCATGCCATTTTTCGGGGATGGGTCTTTTGAGTTGGAAGTGTTTACTAATAAGTTTGTGGCCTGGAGATGTGGTGTACGCCATCAAAGTATTATCATCTCACCACTGCCACCTACTTGGGTCAAAGTTCATCATTTGAATGCTAYCTCCGTACAATAGGTAAGTGTTGCAATTTTGCGTTCATTTGATGTCCAAGATGTGGATAGATGAGAGCTACCAAGAACCTAATCCAACGATTGCTTTACATGACAAACCTGAGAGGGGCAAAACTTGAGCATGAGATTGAATGAGATTTTAATCTGCGATGTCAGTCTTGCATGTCAAAAGAGGTATGGGGTCTTTGGGGTTATGTGAAACAAACCAACCCGTTCACCTACTTATATGTGAGTGGAATATTTGGGATGGAGGGTGAGCCACTCTCGAGGTATTTTAGAGATCGTAAGCCACTCCTAGGAAATCGCCCATTTATTTTTTGGGAGAGTTATGCAACACAATCAACTGTAATGCCCGATTACACAGGCAAACCCACATAATTGAGCATTACACATTCTTCATCCAACTTTGTTTTTTCATCCCAAGTGTTTCATCCAACTTCGATTTTGTGCTCATGATTTACGTCAGCCAATGTCCCTTGTCGTCGGACATTTTGTGATGTGAAACACCTCCTCGTCGGGCTCCGCCCTCCTCATTAGCCCTTTATGTCACAAAATGAAATGTATCCGTGCTCCTCCTTGGGCATTCCTACGATCGTCTTCGGAAATTCAAAACAGGATTTAGGATGAAATGACTATGTCCGAATAAATTGTCATAAAAACTAGGGATTTTTTACTCGAAAAACAATAATTGTAGTTCGGATTTTTGAACGACCACTGTGGGACTCGAACCCACAATCTCCCGCTCCGGAGGCGAGCGCCTTATCCATTAGGCCAAGCGGCCTCGTTATTACTCTACATGTGGCAAAATTGCAACAAAATAGTTAATTTATTAAGTTCATATACAAATTACTCTGGAATATATTGGTCTGTGCTATGATTCTAAGCTCTAAGCCGCACCGGGGGTTTAGGGTTTATGTGTGAGTTTCTGTCCCGTCGTTGCATTTGCGATGGCTATGGCGATGGCGGCCTTGATGGCTAGGCTGCGGAGCCAGAGTGGCCGCTCCTCGCTTCCCGATCTTGCTCGACGCTCCTTGGTTCCCTTGTGGATCTCTGAGCAAAGCTATGCCACCAGGAGCATAATGCCGGCCAAATCTCGAGGAGAATGGGAGGTCAGTCATTGTCGTTCAYTTCCTCTTTCTGCCTGTTTCTGGTTCTTGGCTTTGTGATTTTCGGGTATGATCTGAGGAATGGTTAGTAACAAAACAGAGGGATGGCCGTGCAGAAGTGTGGGAGGCGAGGGGAGATGAACAATGAAGACTATGGGTATGCGTGGGACGATCACGAGATAGGGTACGGCAGGGAAGCCGAAATTCCGCATTAYAGTAAGAGGCGCAGCAAGGAGGAGGATAAGAAGAAAAAACACGGCAAGAAATCGTTCAAGCTGCGGACGGAGAAGTGCCTGCGGCCTTTCAGCTTGGACGTTTTTCTTTCCGGGAAGTATGTCCATGCCAGCATCATGCACCGGGTTACCAGCAAGGTGGTCGCGGTGGTGAGCACGAACGCGAAAGAGTTTCGCCACAACTTGAAATCGTACAAAGACTTCTCGGCTTGCAAAATCGTGGGTGAGACTCTGGCTCTGAGGGCGAAGGAAGCCGACGTGTTCACGGTGGTCTATGAGCCCCGAAAAGGGGAGAAGTTCGAAGGACGACTGGCTGCTGTGGTGCACACTATCGAAGACAACGGCATCAACGTTGACATGGATTAGGGTTTGACTTGAGTGGACACAACGCCCTTCGCTGGGTGCATAAAAGGCTGCCTTGCTACACGGTGAGACCCGCTTAGCTTGAGTGCGCCTAAGCACTGGAGTGTCGCAATGCGAATTCMACTTCTTTCCATGGAAATCTCGTACATTATGCTAGAGAATACTATTTGCTTCGCTACATCATTTAAAACCTATTTGTAGGAATTTCATTCATTGTTGGATATGTACATAGAGCTTTRGAGAGATCACTTTGGGYTCAGAGAGCTGAACTCACTTGAGCGCAAGTTTTTATCACTATGTATGGATTTCTTATGCAATTTTCCAARTGGGAGGTGGTAGACCTCTGCAAGTGACGGTAGACAACCCCTTCAAAGATGAGTGGCTATGAGCTTGTAGTGTACTTAGTCATGCTTGTACTTGAAAGCCAACCACGTGGATGAATATCGTGGTAACAGAGGGTAGTATAGGAGATGAGATCAGGGCCTAACGGTTTTAGTATCTGGTACCTCTTCGTTAATTGAACATGAGACTGCTACTTCCTCAAGCGAAGACTGATTGGTGCGGTAAAACTTTCAGATGAGTGAGGGAATGGAGCAATCGGAGATCGGTGAATTCGGGAAAGTCGAGGCGGTGGGTAGAATTGGCTACTTCATCAAACCCTACGTAAGCGTGTTTCTGTGAAGGAATGTAACAGTGAGTATCAGCAAAATTGAATTTGCTGCTCTCATGCTCTCATTCTGACCTTCTCATCTAGACCTATTTGCATCAGTCTACGACAAGACCAGATGTATGAGTTTTTTTAATACATGTATCATAGGCCAAGCTAGGCAATTTTTGGGGCTTTTCAATAAAAAAAATAATTTTAACAAGAGGGAAATTTTTTGTATGCATTTTCAAAAACTATGCATAGGTGTTTCAATTCTTCATATATATTGTGAGGTTTTTTTCTAAAATGTATGCAATTTGGCGTTTTCTACATTTAATTTTCTTTTAATTTTCTTCACCTAACTTTTTGGCCAAATGTTTTAATTTGATATAATTTTAACAAAAGCCATCCTTTGAGCTGTTTTAATGCCAATGACCCCTGTATATAATACAAGAGTTGCGTACCCGGGTGTAGACCAGCATGTGGCGGAGGTACCGGTATTGGTTTCGTATTGAGCATGCAATAAACATTCGATCACCAAGTTATTGCAGCCACACACACCTGTAAAGTCGGCAACGGCGGCCCTTCCTTACCAAGACGACCCCTGGTTCTCCTGAACCTGCAATATATACCGATGTCGAGCCCCAATCGCAACCCAAACCATGAGCTGCAGGAAAATCACCAGCGGCAGCGCAGTTTCCACAAACCCAATCATATTTCAGAACAACGAGAACCCAGAACCGGTCCTTGATATATCAGCTTCATCATGCACGTCATTTTTCTCACAGTCGATCGATCTTAAACGTCACCACTTCTTGGTATTTCTCTATCAAGCGCTTACACCGCCAGTACGGCAAGCAGGCGTCGAGGGGGCCCAGGTCGTAGTAGGCGTCGAGGAGCAGATTTGTGCCGTACTCCGTGTATCCGTAGTGCGTGAGATTTTCTGTGCGGGTGAGCGATCGATTGGCAACAGTGGTCGAAGCGGTCTTCCGGCCAGTGGTAGAAGTAGTCGGAGATGTTAGCCTGGTGGAGAACGTCCTTCTGGAGAGTCTTGTTCCAAGGGCCTGATATCGCCGACACAATTTGGGTGTTGCGCTCCGACATGGCCATCGTTACTGGCGTCAGGAGTAGCAGGAACCGTAACTTTGAACCCTGGTACGTACATATATACGTGAGCACAGAACTGTGTGATCGTTCTAACCTGTCCCCTCTCAAACTCACATGCATTAACTTATCTAACTAGTCAAACATACATACGTACAACCAAAATTTTGGTTACGGTTACATCATCCAGCTCGCTAGCTACTAGTAGATAACGACAACTTAAATCATGTCTGAACAATTAAATTTACATAATCAAAACCCTAGAAAAGGCACATAAGCACCAACACTATCAAATGGTCACACTCGTTCTAGGTACTAAAACCAAAATTTCGTTAAAATGGCGGTGTTCCACAAACCCTTGGCACTTTTACCGTTTTACGTTTGGACAGTGCCATATGAAAAATCGATACCAGTTCTAGACTTTAGAGCTGCAGCTAAAGAAGGAATATGAGGGGCGAAATGGCCTTAGTACGGAATACCACCACCGCTTTTAAAGAAATTTCTGATCTACGTTTCAAAGCTTCACAGCACAAAAGTTTCAAAACTGTGACAATCAAGTGCATGCATAGAGCTTTATAATTAAATAAACTAGCTAGGACTGGTATTCAGTGACAGATGGGCGGCTGGAGTTAATTGAAGATCGAGTGCTCATCTCTTTAACTTTTGCCGATTTGCCGAATATCCAATCCAATCAATACAAAATTAAGAAGTGGGAAATAGAAAATGCCAGGGATTGGGAAGCATTCCCCAAACACTGTGAGCTCTTGGATCGTCGACGTCCTCCATGTTGAGACGCCAATCAACAATGCAATGCAATGCAATTCCCCTTGAACCCTAATACGAATTGCCACTCAGTTCCGGAAACGTCTCAATGACAGATTTCACAAAGGCTGCAGCTGCAGGAGAATTGGATTACAATGTATTCCACAATCTGACCGAACTTCACAAGCAGTGGCTGGTATATATTTAAGGCATATACGTATAGGGCAATGCCTGAGGAGGAGGGCATTGCGGCCATAAAGGGGCTGACGAGGAGGGTGGAGCCTGACGAGGAAGCTCCTTTATGGCTGCAATGCCCGACGACGAAGGCCATTGCCCGGTGTAAACCACTGTTGGGAAATGTAAAATTTTGGATGACTGAAAACAATTTGGATGAAAAATCCATAATGCCCGCTTACGCAATTTTGCCCATGCAATTGGACATTACATGCATGAAACCCTAATTACGCCGTAGAATCCTTCCCGCAAATGACCGGCGTATTTTCCGGCAGTGGTTTACGAAGTATGTTGTAAGGCATTGACATCGTTGCGCCCACTAATGCCTTGAGTATCGCGGAGCTAAAGTATGATTGAATTATCTGTATACTGACAGTGAGGGAAAAATTGCAGGACACTAAATCGTGCCCATGAAATAGGCCCCGCAGGGCCGCATGGTAATGTTTGAGGGTAAAAGTAAATAAAAGTCCCCTATATTGAGCCGTCATTAGGGTATCTTCTCTACCTCTCCTAGCTAATTTGCACTCTATGCAAATTTGAATTCAGATATTGCAAAAAAAATTTGTGCAAAAAATAAAAAATTCTTGCCTTTTTTCCTGCGGTAAATCTAGCATGTGGGGCCCATTTCATGGGCACAATATATTGTCCTCCAGAAAAATTACCTACGCAGAATCGCGGCAAGAGCTTGATTCCTAAGCTGGGGATGATCGAGAGGACGACTTGTTGTACATGCATGAAATAGGAATTGCACCAATATGGAATGGCAACATGAATACTAATTGTCAACTAAATTTTCATCCAAATCACTAAATTAGAATCAAGATGGTTCACCCTGCATCAAAATAGGGATGGGTTGAACTGACCCCTTCACTTGGCCTCTTGAAAGAATGCTGAAATTTTTAATTTTCCATGCATGATAAAATTTTCAAATTTTGAATTCATATTTGCAATCAAAGGCCTCAAATGAATTTGGTGAGGTGTACAAGGCAAATAAATCAAGGACAAAATAGGGGGCTTTTTTCTTTACTTGCACCCCTAGAATGACTTGGACTAGTAGAGCGAGGGGGCTAGTAGTCACCCTGACCCAAWATAGTATCCAACATAAATAGTAATTGTCAATTTTAGAGCAACRTACACTTAAGTCAAGTTGGGTACACCCAGAATTGCACCTTGTCTAAAATCTCCATCATCAGCATGTCTACAACTCAAAAATCAATATGTACCTTRTGTTGAAGARATGATTTTAGAACATCTACCATAAAAACCTTTAATCCTTCATAATTTCTGCATATGGTATCCAAATGACTAATCAACTACTTAAGATCCCATTACAAGCTAGGAGAATAGCAAATAGCTTGAAGGTAGGTAGGCAAYATGGTAGAACCACCCATKACYAGCCACTTAAGCATTMTRTGCATGATCTGGAGCAGTAGAAGGCWAYGAATTGCTCATTCAAAGASTACTTTGGCTSGCAAAAYCAARCATATGTGTYWTGAMAYTSATGRTTAGAAGATGGTCRGAAACCAAGACTTGATGGTTAGAAATTAGTTATAATCTCTATTGAATTTTCCAAGRCCTATACATTGGCCATGGGGGCCTSRTTGRCAATGGGTGGTTCTACCATAAAAAAAACATCCTAAATGCCATACTACTCTCACTGAAAGTCAAAATCCGCCAAACAGACTCTGGAAGCTTCTGGAAGCATCTGGAATACTCCTCTCGGTGGAAGTCACAATCTTCCCTCCAAACAAACTCTGGAAGCTTCTGGAAGCAGTTTGGGAAGGAAGCCATGATTACTGACTGTTTCAAGCCTCACTGTTCATCTCAGACTCTGTTTGCTGCCATTTTGCGGGTCGTTTACACCTGCAGGCCGGGCCAATTCCCCTTGAGGTTGAGGCTGACTGCATATAAGGTAGAACTGCTCATTACTATACAGATTTGCTATCTACGTACTTTGGTGAAACTATTTGTCAACTTCCATATTTTTCACTAGCAGAGAGTATTCATTTGCAAAAATAATGAAGACAATCTAACAAAGACTGATTTTTTTGTGATTTTCAAAGGTGAAGTGTTACAAGATGAGGAGACCCTTCTTGAAGCATGATCAGACCCTTGTTAAAGCGTGGCCTGACCTGTCCGTTCCCCATGTGCATTGTCATTATGTTCCCGCAAAGAACCAAGGCCATTTTTCTGTAAAAAATACACTCAAAACTGCCATTTTTATAGCAAAGAGTACAAAAATTGAAAATTGTTTTTTGCACATCTAACCGTAAGATCTCACACCTAACTAGTATGAGAATATGTGGTAAAAATTTCAAATTTTTTGACCACACAGATTGCAAGATACTTGTGTTTAAAGTGGGAAAAAAAATTCAGCACACTATGGGACTAGATTATTTGACTTTGAGTTTCTTAACTTTGATTTTTTGCACTACAGAGTTTTGAGTTTTAAATCTTTACGGTGGAGAATTGAGTTGAGAGTCTAGGAAAAAAATAAAAAAAATAAAAAAAGCATAAATTTTAGTCTTTAAAAAGTTGTTAAGTAGAAGTAGGTACAAGATAGAAGAAAAATCTAAATTATTAATATCTTCAAGATGTAATTAAAATGCACTAATCCCAATGGTAAGAYTGTTCTAGCAAGCAAAATAAAGCATGTAGAACTTCTTTTTTGAAAAATTGTAAAAGTTGCATTCAAAAACAAATCCTACAACTTATTTTTTCAAAAAGATGCTTAGATTGCCCGAAAAACAAGATTGTCCATAACTTTCTCATAACAAATCCATATGGAATGAATCAAATCTTTTTATGTAGGAAAAAATATAATCTATGAGAAAAAAAAATTTAATTTGTTTTTCTGGTTGCCTCCTCTCCCCTGTTTTGAGCTTATTTGGGCATAACTTTTGTTCTCGAGAACCGATTGAAAAAAAATTATATTCCCACAAAGATGATCAGTTTTTCTATCTTCATAAAAAGTTTCAAAAAATCAGGACAAAAATTGAGACTGTAGGTACTTGCCCAAAATCCCATTTGTCCCCCAAAGGGACAATGGTCTTTTAGGGGTTAAAAGGATTCTAAGTTTGTGGTAATGGGTGGATTATTAATGCAAATAGGAGGTGGATGGTGGTAATTGGCAATTTCACCTTAATTTTAGTTTCTTTGGGGCTAAAGGCTAGCGCCAACTATTGAATGGAATAAGATTATAACAGGGCTCAATTCTCCCATACGTAAAAGCCTTGAGGCCAAGAAGTTGGGGGCCAATTCAATAAAACCTAATAAAATAAAGAGGGAGAGAGGGGTTGAAATCTTTAGGGTTGCTTTACACCTAGAGACCGGGTCAATTCCCCCTTAGGTCAATTGCACAAAATTCGAAATGAATTTACTTTGTTGAAAAATATATATTAAATTTTATTTTTACTGAAATCTATCATTGGCCCCAAGCCCAAGAATCGGCCTCCCCCATATTTGGTGCTCCCAATTTAGTGAGCTTGGGCCATGTCAAATCATGTCTTTTTTGAATAAAAAATTGATTCCACCAAATTGGCTTGGCTTCTAGGTGTAGAGGGTTTGGGGATGATTTCAATGTTTTGTTCAATTACAAGGGAGGATTTTTGGCCTCTAACACATCAAATTTACTTGGCCTCTAGATGTAAAGCAAATTTGAGTAAGATATTAATGGAAAATTTCATATTTATTTGTTAGAGATGAAGTCGTACAAAATGTCTACTACAAGTCAAAAAAATATATATGTAGAAGAAGTTTGGTATCTTTTTGAATTTTCAAATTCAAGACTTGAAAAAAATCGTAAAGTACACTATTGGTGCATGCTTGAGGCATCTTCAAAAAATATGGAAATGATATATTCATGGCACTATTACTTTGCAGCCCACCGTTGCTATTATGGGAGCCTAGAACTATGAGCACATGAGCCTAAAATACTATACACCTTTATTATGGATGTCTATATTATGAAAATCCTCCATGATCATAGAATACCTATATTATAGATACCTATAGGTGTTTATATTGTAAGTATCTTCTATAGTCAAAGGGTATCTACTTATACAAATAGTCAAGGCTCATAGGCTCACATTTTTATACTCAAATTATAGTAGGCACAAATAGTGTATAATTATGTATACTCTCATAGAATGCAATAACCCAAAAATAAATACTTAAGACTTCTAATTTGGGTTTTCTTGTTCATCATTTGCTGCAATGAAATTGTTGTTTCAATTGCGCATATATATATATGATGGTCAACAGAAATCTTAGTACCTCAAAATCCAAAATCATTCTTTGTTAGCATTTAATTTACACACAGTTTTTCTCCATTTGGCTTGACATTGGTTATTTTTTGTAAAGGAAATTTTCATTTTCTTTCAACAAAACTAGATTATTGTTGTATTTAAGATMAATACTCATATATTACCTAGATATCACCTAATTTTGATGTAGATATCACCCAAGTATCACATGAGTAATACTAGATGACCACTTCAGTCTCCAAAATGATAAAATGAAACGCGAGCCCTACCTTGTTGTCATACCCTTCTAGAATTGTTTTCTTTTGTCAAGTTAACCTTTACTTGTTAGAGGCTTCAAAATACACTAAAAAATCAACACTCTCGGTGAGTTCAAAACATGATTTTGTATCAATGGAATGTTTCACTGATTGTTTCCCTCACTTTTGATTTCTAATGAACATCTTGTTTCTTTACTAGATGCATTGTGAGCAACGTCCCAAAAACTAGCTAATTTTTGCTCGGTTTCTACCAAAAACATCCTTGTGCTACTAATACATTATAAACAAGGGCCTTCTTTGGCAACATTTTAGCCAAAATTGCAACAAACAATAAAATTTGATAGCCAATTTGCAACATTCTCAACAATGGAATTTGAATCTAGTTAGTCAATTTTGTGTTATAATACTCCCTAAATAATCCTCCACAACTAGCAAAATCTGTTTGTTCAGTTTCTATTTTATTTTGGTACTAAGAGCAGCCCCACAGCAACACGGCCAAGCAACACTGTAAGTGTTGTGCGCCATTGATCTTCTTTTCACAAAGAGGATCAAGAACTCACAATGTTTATAGTGTAGCTTGGCTGTGTTGCTATGGGGCTACTCTAAGTTACCCACTCTCAAGGTAGCCCAAGGTTGATGCCTATCTGTCCTCGAAGGTAGCATATTGCACTAAAATCCATAAACTAGTTCTAGGATCACTGGTTTCCAGGCTGGAATGTGCAAGGACTCTTCAATTTGGAACTTACGGAATGTGGGTTAATACCCTCTGACGAAATGAGTAATCAAGTCTAAAGCATGATGGGAATTGTCTATGGCGGTATAAGAGTTAATAAGGGTGAGTGAGCACTTCTATTTTGCAAATTTTATGGAACCTTGCATGATTGCATGATGCTAGCAATTTTAATTTCAGAATTCCTGTAAAAGTACTTGAACATTTTTGTATTTTTATTTCCAAAGCAAAGCGGGGGTTAACCAGTGATAACTGATACAATAAGGCCGAAGGTTGACAAATTAATTAGATCAAAGTATTGTACATGATACATATAAAGAAACCTGGCCCACTTTCTAAACAAATTTTCACAGCACCTAAGTGGTCACTAAACACACCTTCGAACACTACTATCTCAAGAAGCAATTAGTACAAAGTGTCTCATATGAGAAAACTTAAGCTTGCTAGGCCAATACAAATGCTTCTAGATAGTTTCACTTGCCTCCACAAGGTCGTTCATCACAAAAAAACACTTACTCACTGGTTGAAATTAACCCTTGAAGGACAAACTCGTGACCATGAAAATCATCAATTTTAATACCGTGGGAATTGCTAGTTTAAAAAAATCCAAAAGTACTCATTGGAAGTCAATGTACTATAGAAGATCTTCCCTTTCCACCCCTACTTCCGTGGATGAATAGTTGCACTTCTATGCCGTACAATTTGATTCTCTGTCATTCATCGGCCACAAAACATCTGCTGTGTCGCTCAAGGGTTAAGAAAAGGAGCTTTCTTAGTGGGACAAAAAATTTGCTTGATTTGGACGGTTTTAGTGGAACAGAGGGAGTATAAAGTTTGGAACTAGAAAATCATTAATAAAATTCCCATTTGGATCCCCAACCAATCTTCTGCCAATCATGTTCCAATCATTTTCCAAATCTTGTGCCAATCATGCTGCTGTGCTAAACAATAATGTTGTTTTCAATCCTCAAAGTAAAATTTCAATCCTCAAAGTACAGAGTAGCACATGCTAATAACTTGGACTGAAAACTGTTGTGACACATTCAATGAGATCCTTCACAATATTTTTCTCTCACTATATATAAACGGTAACCAAATAYCATGTTGATTCACACTAAGTTACTTCAAATACAACTCTCTCTTTTGTGTCAATGAGGCTCCATTAATAAAATAAAATAAAACTTTAACAATGGTAAGAACTTGACGTTCTCTTATCAACGGAGGAGACTCCAAAGTTTGTCATAAACGGTAGAGAGCAAGCACAGCCCTCACAGTGTCACCAAAGCAGCCCTACTAATCTTCTTCCTGTACCTCCCTCCTAAGAAACGATCTCGTTCCCTCAAAATTGTGCACACAAAGGAAAAATTCCAAATTCCTTGCCCCCAAAATGTTGAGAGGATGATGTTCCTTCAATTTGTTCACAAGAAAACGAAGCCCAAGAATGTTACGTCTAATATATACAGTTATTGCCACCTTCAGCAACTACAATTYCACACCCGATAATTAGCTAACAATGTTGTCAAAAACCGGGCACACCACCGACACCTCTCTCCTCCGAAAACATCAACAAAACTGAATTTGATCATCAAAACCGCACACCCCTGGAGATCAAATCCTCTGCAGGGCAGCAGCTTCACAAACTTCTTCTCGGAGGAATTGTATCCGAGTCCCATTCCGGAAGACTTTCTCTTGTTGTCGACGCTCCGGACGTGGTTTCTCCCGTTCCGACATTTGCAATTCTTGATGAAGCTCTGACCTCCAGCTTCAGACCGTCCAACAAATGATCTGCAAAGTTCTACACAAGCTTGCAAACCCGATTCGCAAACAATTAATGTTGCCCAAACCAGTCACACCACCAAAAATTCGATCCGAGTTTGCAAACATGAACAAAAGTGCATTTGATCATCAGCACACACATACTGATCAAATCCTCTGCAGCTTCACAAAGTTCTTTACCGATCGATGGTGAGTAACGGAAGACTAGTACCCCTCAAATCTAGAAGACGCTCCCTGGTTTCCATCTTTTGCAATTCTAAATCAAGCTCTTCCAGCACAATGAGCAGCAACTACGCTTGCAAAGCTGATTAGCAAACAATGTAGCCCAAACCAGTCACCCAAACTCTCTCCAAAAACAGCAACGAAACTGAATTGGTCATCAACAGAAAGAACTTGATCACATGATCTACAGCTTCACGAAGCTYTTCTGGGAACGATGGTGAGTCCCAGAGGAATAGTATCCCGCAAATCTGGATGGCTTTCCCTTATCAATGCTCCGTGTTTTCTTCGGCTCTATCTTTTGCAATCCTACATCAAACACCTCGAGATCCAGATCGTCCGACACTTTGGCTCCCTTGAGTGGACTCCGCAACGTCGCAGATTTCAACAACCTCTTTTTCGGATGTTGCGTGACGGGAAGCTTGTCGTAGCTCGGGGCTCTCCCCGCAATTCTCAGTTTCCGAACTAAGAAGCGGCCCACGCGAAAGACGAGCACCTTCTTCTTCTTCAAATTGGGAAAGCCCGACGCCGCAGTTGCGCTGCTGCTGGACTTTTCGGCGTTGAACGGGGTGTGGCCTGCGTCGAGGTTGGCGTTGATCAGCTTCTCTTTGCGACGGCTCATGGTGTTGGACATTATGGATCCCGACTTGAAGTCTCTGGAGCTCTTGGTGCTGGACATGGCTCCCGATTTGAAGTCTCTGGAGGTCGTGGAGCTGGGTGTGAGTTCGGGGTAGCCGGGCGTGGAGATGAAACTCGCGGTGGGCGTCCAGAGAGGCTCTGGGACGAGCTTGCTGGCTTTGGTGAGATATTGGACGACTTCCTCCATGGCGGGGCGACGCGCGCTCGAGGAGCGGACACAGCGAGAGGCAGTGTTCGCCATGATGCGCACTGCGGAGTTGTCTGGGAAGGGGGCGATRCTGGGGTCGCAAATCGCCATGGAATGGCCGTGCTTGATAAGGGGAAGCGCCCAGCCTACCAACACGCGGGGAGAGTCGGATCGGCCGGATATGATTTCCAACAAGAGAATCCCGAAGCTGTACACATCTGTTTTAGGGCTAATGCGCGATTCGGACGAGGACGACGACGTCTCCTCCACGTCGAAATCGTCCAACCCCGCCGAAGAATGTCGCCCATAGTCCTCTTCCGTGGCGAGCTCTGCAATGGGCAACGAACGTTTTAGAAGCAGGCGAAATAATAGTCGTTTGTAAAGTAAGCATACTGCACTTCTTTCGTAGTTAACCTGATTTTTGTTGTGGAAACAAGATCCATGAAATCGTGTTTAAAAAAAAGCATCATACTGCACTACTTTTGTTGTTAACCCTGTTTTTGTTGTGGAAACAACCAAGATCCATGAAATCGTTTATAAAGAAAGCATCATACTGCACTCCTTTCGTAGTGAAACCGATTCGTGTTGTAGAAACAAGATCCATCAAATCGTTTATGATAAACTTAGGTCCGTTGCGCACCTGGAATCGAGATCAAGGCGCTTCGTCGCGGCGGGTCCTCCGCTTGTTCGTTGAGGATCTTGGCGAGTCCAAAGTCGCCCAGTCGTGCCCTCCCGTCGCGGTCGAGGAACACATTCGWGCTGCGCAGGTTGCAGTGGACGATGGGCGGGGACGACGCGTGGAGCGCACGAACCGCTTTGGCGATGTCGACGGCGAGCTTTACTCGCATCGGCCAGCTCAAGGACACCGCAGGGTCCGTAAGATTCTCAAGTAAAGGCCCGTTTTCCATGTACTCCAGCACCAGGAGCGYGGCGSGTCCGTCGCGGCTGCATCCCAGCAAGTTSACGAGCCGCCGGCTGAAGAGCTTGGACAGGATGTGCACCTCGTTGTCGAACGYTTCCTCGTGGTGGCGTTGGCTCGGGTCGGGTCGCTTCACCACCACTACGCGGCCGTCGGGCAGTGTGGCGCGGTACAGGTGGCCACGGCTGCTGTGGAGAATGAGATTCTCTCGGGAAAACCAGTTGGTGGCGCTCTCCAGGTCCTGGAATTTGAAACTCTCCAGAAGAGTGCCATTGCTGGTGCGGGGGCGGCGGACGACGTCACGGGCGGAGTTGCAMACGGCTATGGCGGATTTCGACTTGCAGGAGAGACCCATTGAGCTGGCTCTCTCAATTCATATCTTCCTGGTCAAGTAACCATAAGCCCCTACTGCAATATCGGGATACCAGTGTTTCAATCCCTTGCCGAAATTTTCGAGCTCTCGACAGGTAAGCCTAGCGAATTAGGACTTAGGCTGACACGGTCACAGCACGCGCCCGATTCCCGAGGCAGGCAGAATCGCCAAGTACGCCGTGTCGTAGTGTAAGGAATGTTGCACTCCGGTTGGCAGCAACTGTGCCGAGCGCGTGGATCCTAAACGACGCAMTCCAGAGTCCAGACGTGACGGAAGACTCGAAATCGATCACCCTGCAAGTTACACCTGTATCAGAGAGTCGCGATGAGGAACGCTCGCTGCCGCTGCCGCCGTCGTCCTTACGACTAGGTCTCCCTCTAAAGAAAGCGACCTAGCAAGACTGCTCCACGGACTGACGCTTTCGTCCAATGCGATGAGATTCCGCAATTGCAGTGGCGC
This sequence comes from Pleurozium schreberi, assembly GCA_006891605.1. Classification (NCBI taxonomy): domain Eukaryota; kingdom Viridiplantae; phylum Streptophyta; class Bryopsida; order Hypnales; family Hylocomiaceae; genus Pleurozium; species Pleurozium schreberi. The sequence continues at coordinate 61,439 of VACF01002404.1, read as the reverse complement.
AAGATCACAGGGACTGAGAAAGAGTCATCGAGCAGGAAAGAACTATCTGCGACCATCGATGACTCGCCTCACGACAGCAACAAAACTCTGCAAAAGCTAGAGACCGAAAACACGGGTGAGTACAAGGCAAAACCAGTTGGAAGAATTGGTCAAAGAACCATTCAACTTTCCACTGCCAAAAGCTACTCGATTGTCGACACGAAAGGAACCGACAACAGAACGAATGTTCACTCGGGTTGTTYTTGGCACTRGAGAACCATGTGCAAATTCTATGCAACCAATTCATGTGAAGAGATCGAACCTGAAAACGGTGGAACCTTCAACAACAAAATTCCCGGAAACGTGACCAGTTTCGAAACTCGAGGATCCATCACACGCACATTCACTAACAACGACTCGATTTCGCTCCACTTCCAAAACTCGCCGGTCTGATCTCAAGCTGCAAACGTATTCATTCCCCCGCTTGCCAATTCCATACTACGAATAGAAATCATCAACTACCCGGCGTTTATTACGGTACGCCGTYCTGGTGATCTCCTAACCCTGGAAATAGCTTAGTTACTCCGGAATGAATCTCCAGAATCAGTCCTCTCACGATCCCGTGAGCCCACTTGCCTTTAATTTAATTAGATTCGCGACGAACCGGAGGCTCGAATGGCTGTAAAGAGACGTCCGCAATGATTCCTAAATCATTTCAGAAGAGCCTCCAAAYGAGCACGCTTACCGAGCGGATAACCCCGCCCGAGGAAACCGTGCACTTACTCTAGAAAGAGCGAAACTAGACCCACTCAGTCACTCATCAAGGGACTCAACTGTGGTACTACTGCCCTACAGCTAGAATTTTGACAATGTTTGAGCTGGCAGGCAAACCAGCGAAAGAAGAAAAGGCAAGCAAAAGCACGGTTTAYRAATTGTAGCTAGGACTCGTGACGGACTGGKTGCTGTCCTATGACGGAGGCCAACTGAATGCGTCGTCCCGTGAACGTACGAGTCACATACACACACACAGTTTGAAATTGGTTGGTGAATGGATTGCATAGGTGTGCAACGAAACAGAATTGTTACGGAAGAAGCTTGCTTTGTCGCTCGCAATAGGACGCATCTCTCTCACTTTTTCTCCTTGCGAGCATTGCGAGTATCATGAGACAGCGTCGTAAGGATTCGATTGTAAGGATTTTTGAGTATTGTGATGATTTTTAAGTGTTGCGCCAAGAGATGAGGCACCATGGTCGTGAGTGGGTAGCCATCTCTTTCGGTTCCCGTTTTGGGTTGAACTGGTCAATCGTGGTCGCTTTCCCTCAATAACTGCGCTTCATACTTAGTCATTAAAGTACACTGAATGAGTGAGTGGGGATATTTAGCATCACCTAAACAAGTAGTGTGACTACAAAATGTCATTTTTGTGGAAATGTCATTATTGTGCAAAAAGATGCAATACAAGAATATTTCAACGTATATTTCAACGTGCACTAATCCAAAAGAGTGCAACTTCGGTCAATTAGTATCACACACTCATAAGATGAATTGGTGTCCCGATTGGTGTATTTCATTTGGAGTGGGTCTTTTCCAATTTTTTAAATGATAACAACTCAATTGATTTGTTCTATTAGTGACAGTGAAAATTTCTAAATTTTTGGAAATTGGTACAATAGGGGTTGTCACAACTGCATATAGAAGCATTTTTTGAACGTACAATTTTTCTTGTATTTGAGGCTAGACACAAAAAGCCATCATGCATGTATATGTGTTTTCGGTTTTGTGATAATGGATGGGGAGGGATTGCATTTTAGTGGGAATCTTCAAAATTTTAGAATCTGCTTTTGTTGTTCTTTTCATGTAGCTCCCTTGTTCCTTCCTATTTTTTCTTATGCAATGAAGGGTTGTCAACCTTCCTTCTTTGTTAATGCTTTCTCTCTTGACATGACATGTGTGAGAACTAGAGTAGTGAATCTCTTGCTTCAAATTCCTTGTCTAGATGCCTACTAATGCAGTTATTGGTGTTCTATTCAAATTAATGAACTTTGGACATCAATACCTCTCTACTTTGAGCCAATGAAAGCCATCAACCTCCTCAATAAACGGCATGCTTTCTTTATCTTCTCACAAAGAAACATACATTATTCCTTCATCCAAATTCAAAATTCTTTTTAGTGATGGCAATGAGTGGTGATCATAATGAGAGCTTAGACATGTTCTTTCGCAAAGGGATGCAACTGCCCGCAACGTAGCCAGACTTGCCATAATTTAACTATGAGTTAATATTTACTTCAATAAGAATCAAAGTAGGATTCAATATTATGAGGCAAGGCATAGGGTGAACTAGGGCTTGGTTTTTTTTTCTGGCTTTCTGGTGCCGGATGGCACCAAAAAAATAACTTGGCTAAAAAATCGGCAACAAACATAACATTCTATAGCTTGAAGAGAGGCCACCTTTCCTTCTCTTTATGCGTCATCCATCCAAATCTGGACTCTGGAGTAACAAATAGGTGTCAGACTATTCATTTCTTGACCTTGTTCTCCATTTCTCCAAATTTTGACAAGTGTATACTTAGCTACTAATGGGTGTGGAATATTCCACACCATCTCATCCCGGGATGAAATGATGTGGAATATTCCACACCTTTCCGTCCAAGGGAAGGCAGCCCCCCTCTCTGCTACAGAATGTCATGAACCGTAAAGTTTTTTTGCCATAAAAATTCAAACTTCAAATTATAAAAAAAAGGAATGGATGAAATCACTAGATTGTGGATGAAAACAAAATTACAGACATATGATATGTGCTAATGTGATATTTACTATCCAATAAGTGGATGAATGTTGAAATCTGGAACACCACTATAACATTTGTAACCTATAAACGTCATTCATTGAAAGTTTGGCGTCCAATGAATCACTCATGTGTAGAAGAGCCCAGAAATGCATCTATTCATCTTCAGAACTAGGGGTGGAAAAGAGAGATCTTCTACAATACTTTGACTTCTAATGAGTTCTTTTGGAATTTTTTAATACCAGTGATTCCTATGGTATCAAAATGGATGGTTTCCACAGGGACCGATCCGTCCTTCAAGGGTTAATCGCCACTTTGGCACTTCATAAATAATGATTAAAAAAAAAATGATAATAATAATAATAAATAAAAAGAAGCCTTGAGTAGATTCAGGTCTTGCGTGTGCCCACAACTGGCCGCTTTCCAGCTTGAGCTCTTCCTAGTGAAGTTRGAGAAAGGCTTCCAGTACCGTAGGTCGTGAGAATTTGATCAGAGTTCCAGACCTGGTAAAGGCAGGTTGTCTCCCGCGGGGCCTGGTTGGCAGCCGCTTGCTTCTCAGCTTTGGTTTTCAGATCATGGGGCAAGTCAGACCACGAAACTCTGGCAAGCCTTCCAGTGTCTCAGGAATGAAACCGGTGCAGAAATTGTCGAAACTGGACACTTTCAAYATACCGGTATGGTATATGATGATGGAGTTCGGCACTTGCAGATGAGAGCTATTAATAATTGATAAGTATTGCATATCCATTTGGTCAGTTAATATGTGGCTTATGTCTAGTTTCATGATGAGTTCAGCAAGCTATATATATATATACTCCCTCAGTCCCACTAAAAGCTTCCTAATTAAACTGACTTACAATCTTTGCAGGAAGAATTTGGGAAGTTTTTAGTAGGACTGAGGGAGTATAAGGTAGGAGGTCCTGAAATGGAATAGGTTCTACAATGGAACAAGCTTTAGAAGTACATTTTGCACTCTCCGATGTACAAGTAGTCTACATTTGAGGAGGTGGTCGATTTCAGAGCCCACTAAAATGAACTTTTTTTCAACTTCAAAAATTCATAACTAATGTCACCACTATAACAAAACATGGTAAAAAAAACCGCACTCAAAATCGAGTGCGGTTCTTTTGACCTCAGTTTTGTGCAGGCCCACTATGATTGCAATCAACGCAATTTTTTGAATTTTGGGGTGTGTAATATACCATTGGAAAGGTATTTTCAAGACCTTTCCAATGGTATATTACACACCCCAAAATCAAAAAATTGTAGTGGGAAATTGCAAAAGAAGATGACTACGCATATAGTGGGCCTACACAAAACTGAGGTCAAAAGAACCGCACTTGATTTTGAGTGCGTTTTTTTTACCATGTTTTGTTATAGTGCACAAAGCTTCAAAAAATATGAAACAACTTGGGTTAGATGCCAATTCCTCTTCTGTTTCCAAAAAATTTACTGAAAAATATTTCAAAAAGGGCCACCTCCCCAAAATTTAGTATCAGCTCTTAGATGGGTGCTTTCAGGACCTCCTACCTTAGCGCAAATTTGCCATACAAGTAAGTTAAGCATGTAAGGATGCAACTCCAAAGCCAAGTTAGTCACCAAAATTCTCTTATTCTTGAACGAATAGGTACATCTTCTTTTTCTGTAGTTAACAGTGAAGTCATCCATTGGACTACTCTGGTCTACAGCGTCCTTACAAGGTTAAGGTAGGGTGAGGTCCATAAAGCGTCTATTTAAGAGCTTGAACTGAATTTTGGGGAGGTGAAACTTCTTGAGATGTTTTCCAGTAAATTTTCCTTGAAAGACAAGAGGAATTGTCATCCAACCCAAGTTGTTTCATATTTTTGGGAGCTTTGTGGAATTAGTTAAGAATTTTTGAAGTTAGAATGGCATAAGGCTCTATAACCGTCCACCTCCTCAAATGTGCAAAATTTGTACAGTGCTAGTTAAATGAAAAAGAAACATATGCAAGTAGTGTATATTTGAAGTGGTGGGCAATTTAGAGCTTGAGCGGCTTTCAAGCCTCCTGCTATAGTAAGTGCACGCTTGAAGCGGGGCTTGAAGCCCGATAACTTGCAAGTGATAGAAGGAGAGAGAAGATTGAAGGGTAATCTTGGTCYGAAAGACTGGCATGAATGAAGCCTCTATTGGAAACAAATCAACTATTTGAGCCTTATGGACTTATAAAGAACCAACACGTTCCTTCTCCCAAGAAATTATGAGGTATCCGTATGACCACAAGGTCATTTAATCCCTACCATAGTTAGGTGGACTAGTTATGGTGGTATTAAGGTGGGTACACCTAGAAAGCACCACAAATTGGTATTGTGTCTAATTGCTATTATTAGAATATTCAAACTTTCATATTATCTTGTTAGCAAGTGAGAGGAGGTTCCAATGCACCAAAAGACATGCAAAAGTTATGGGGGGTCAAAGTTTGTTTCTAAAAGCGTTTCTTCCACACACTAGGTAAATAATTGATTTTGGAGGTGTACACAGTATGAAGATGGCGGTTTAAGGTCATGTGCCATTTTTTGGGTGCTACCTTAAGCAATTTCTTACTCGAATATCTAAGCTTGGTGGACTTATAAAAAATTGACATGTTCCTTCTCCTAAGAAATTCCAAGGTCTCCATATGACGTCAACGTTATTTGATCCCTACCATATATAAGTTCAAGTTCTTAAATGTACACCACCATAATTACAATTTTGCCTACAATGGGCTTGCTCCCATTTTGTCCGCGATGGAGTAGTTTACCTCATGTTTTGGTCATGTGCACATTGTATGAAAATTTATTAATTGTTAAAGTACAAGTATTAATTTAAGGTGAACTCAAAGTTAACACTAAGTAAATACAATAGAACCTCCCTAACTCAATCCTCTCTAACTCAATACAGTAGTGTTAAAGAACATTGATTGCTAGTTGTAGTATAACAATATGAACCACATACAAAGATCATGCCCCTCCCTAATGCAATAACCTCTCTTATCTAATATGTTAGACCGGTTCCAATCTTATTGAGTTAGGGAGGTTCTATTGTAATAAGCTCTTATGCTTTAAAAGCTGTATTGTATAGTACAATAGGATGACCCATTATAAGTTGTCACTGCAAAAGAATGAGAGCATCTAAGAAAATTCAAAACTGGTTGTCTTGCTTCAATCAATTTTTTTTTTGAAACTAGAGTTTATTCCAGAATGTGAATTAGAATAAACAGCGGAAGAGCCGGAGGGAAAGCCTTGGAGAATAAAAATAGAACCCTGAGCCGCAACTAAGAATAAACGAAGCCAAAGCCAAACTACGTTGTCGTGATGTGGGCCATCTAGTGGTTGAATTTAGGCATCTTGTTATCTTTTAAGTTGAATCTAAGCTATGAGAGAGGATTAGGTGGTCAAGTGGGTAGCTTCTTTGTGAATTTAGTTCTTTTTAGGATTTAGCCTCGTCAGGAGGTTAGGTCTTGAGAGTGGCTAGTCTCGTAGGGAGGTTAGGGTTTTGAAGGTGGCTAGGATTTTCAAGACAGCGAGGATTTTCAAGGCAGCTAGGGTTTGTAGGAGGGTATTTAAAGGTTGGGCTTCCACCTTTGGAGCTCTCTCTCTCTCTCTCTCTCTCTCTCTCTCTCTCTCTCTCTTCCTGAGCTCCCACCTTTGGAGCTCTCTCTTTTTCCCTGAGCTTTCTTTGGTTCTTTTTTTTTGAGCTTTCTTTAGCTCTTTCTTGTATTCTTTTGAAGGTTTTTCCAACTTAGAACTTGAGATTACCTTTGCTTCGATATGATTGTCTTTTGGTTCTGTTGATGGTTTGGAGTGTTTGTTTTGCGAGGGTTGGATTCTTTTTCCTTTAAATTGTTGAGAGCGCTATTCTTTTGAGTTGACAGGATGCAGTAGGCAAACCTAAGTGGTTTTTGGGTGCTACTGTAACTAACACAATTTGAGGTTGAGGGTTGATTTGTGGTTAGATTATAGAAAATGGTTTCTTTTGGATTTGTTGTTGGTTTAGATGTGAGGATAGAGTTTTTTAGAGACTTTCTTTTCTCTTTTCTTTCTCAAACACTTACCATAGCCAAGAACCTTGTGTTTTTTCAGATAGACCGCGACTCTTACGACAACGTTAACTCCCTACAAGCACAATTATTGAGGTTTCAAGTGACAACTCTACTGCTTTGGGATACTGAGAGTCATCAAATTTCTTCACAAACTCGTGCACCTTGTTCAATTGTCTTGCACAAAGGATGGCCGTCCTGTGCCAAGCAGTTCTACCGTAGTCAGCTTCAACCAAGTTTGAGACCCTCTCTTACTAGTAAATATTCCAAAAGTTACCCCCTCTCCCTGGATGTTTAGTGTCTGATGGATGACAGAGTATCTTTTTGTGTAGAACAAAAGTGTAACTTTTCATCCTCAGAATTTTGTATGGAAAGGGGAGATCTTCTACAGTACTTTGACTTCAAAAGAGTTTTTTTTTAGTTTTTATAATATGGATTGTTCCCACAATTTTAGAAATGATGGTTTCCATAGTGGCCCCCGCGTCCTTCTAAGGTCAAAACCAGAAGATCAAAATGTATACGGCCTTCATTGTCTTTTAAGTGTTAAAAAGTGTTAATAAAAGATAATTAAAATTGGCAACAGACTTGTCCAAAGAGAGAATTGACACCCCCTATCCTTTTGAGAATTAACCTTCTTTAGTAGTCTATTCATTACGCCCAAACTCACAGAGCAAAGATAAATTGTTTAAACTCCTTACTTAACCTTGAAACAACGTTGAAGACACAAAATGTCCAATGGAAGACTTTCTTTGTTACTGTAAAACAGAGAATGCACCTACTGATTCAAAAATTGAACAAGAACCTATCAATGAGGTTCTAAAGAAACATGCTAAAGGGGCAGTGAGTGACTTGTTTGCCCATTCAATCATGCTCTAAGGAGAATTGAGTATGTCTCTTTTAGGATGCTAAAACCCAAAGTATCTTCATCGTTTAGGAGAGTAAGCCATGAAGTTTGTCTTGTGTTTGTGAAGGGGTGTTAGAAGAAAGTTTAACTAAGAATATTAGAAAAGTGAAATACAACACCAAACTCCATCAGACCTCAATTTGGATGCTTCAAGAAATTTCGTCCCATCTTTTCCCAAATTCTCCGTTGCACACACTTTAGAATCAAGGTTGGATTTAGACTAGGGTCCAGGATCAGGTCCAGAAAACCACACAACCAATAGGATTGCTTTGAACCAATGGGGTCCATGCTCTCAACCAATAGGATTGCACAGTTTCCAGAGTTTCTTGGTCCTTGTGTAAGTCTATTACCCAAACATTTTAGGCAAGAATTTTGTAAGGGAAGCCCGGTCCGGGTCAGAAAAACCAGGTCCAACACACACTTTACAACCTGCTTCATCAACAACAACCGACTACTGTAGTTTGTGCTTCAATACTGATTCAGCAGGTCTTGCCGGTACTGGAGTGTAAAATGTTACTGAGTGTCTGTCTGTCCCTTCCATATCCTGGAAGCACTCATGCATGAGGTCATGACTATCATCCTTCCGCTCTTGTCCTTTGCGCAGTGTGTTACCGCGGAAAAAAAAGAGTTTATTCTTTTTACACCTGAGAAGAATTAAGCTGGCAGGGCCTGAAAATTTTCAGTTGTCGTCGCGCAACAAATTTGAGCTCGTGGCGGTGCCATGGTGGTGGTAGTTGTAGTGTCGTACAATTCAATCSCTGTGAGGGGTGCGTGATCRAGTCATCCAAAAYCMKMMACCCCMSTTTGCCAACTGTACATAAGTYCATATTTGAGCAGTACGAAAGCAAAGTGTGACAAACAAATTGTAGAACCACCGGTTGCCAACCACGGATCCATACCCAACTTGTAGAAGTCAGTTGTTTCCAACCAAGGTTGAAATAGATTTCCAATCAAAGCTTGGAATGTGCTTTTTTTACTCCTTTTCTAAATTGAGGCTGATTAGTTGATGACACATATCTCCAAGTAGTGAGCGGAAAAGTAGCTCACTAGCTCTTGAATTCAAGCTCGTGGGGGTGCGATGGTGGTGGTGGTTGTAGTGTAGTACAACTCAATAGCTACTAGGGGTGCATGATCAAGTCATCCAAAATCAGCCACCCCCCTTTGCCTATTGTACATAAGTTCATATTTAAGGAGTACAAAAGCAAAATGTGACAAATCGTAGAACCACCCGTTGCCAACCACGGATCCATACCCAACTTGCAGAAGTAGTTGTTTCCAACCAAGGTTTAAACAGATTTCCAATCAAAGCGTGGAATGTGTTTTTACTCCTTTTCCAAATTGGGACTAATTAGTTAATGACACATGTCCCCAAGTAGTGAGCGGGAAAGTAGTTCTTGAATGGTCGGAATCATAAGACTTTATATATTGGAAATGGGTTCAAGCCAACTTTTGGCTTTCAAATATCATAGTAATTTGAATTCATGGAAAAAAAATCACAAAAAATTGACAATCCGTGTGATTTCTATCTTCCTAGTACATGGCAAACATTCTACATTGCCTTATATTGCTCCACACATGTACGGAATCGCTTAACCCTTGAAGTCCCATTAGCCCTACGGGGGCCAAAATGCGACTTCAGATAGGCTCGTACAGTCTCAATATTCATCGTAATGTTTTGAAACTTTTTTGTGAAGCTAGAAAATCACATAAGTTTTGTAGGAATATATTTTTTATTTCAATTGGTTACCAGGAGAAAAAATTATGGCACAAAAAGCCAAAAATGGAGGTCAACGGGCAGCACAAAAAAAATCATAGAAAGTCAAAATAATTTTTTTAAAATTTTTTTCCTAAAATATCACATTTTTGTGTTCATAAAAAGATTTGATTCATTCTATTTGGATTAGTAATGAGAAAGTTATGAACAATCTTGTTTTTTGGGGCAATATAAGCAATTTCTTGGAAAAATAACTTATAGGATTCATTTTTGAATGCAATTTTCACAAATTTTTAAAACGGATTGTTGGACAAGGTGAGGTTTACTTTCTAGAACAATCTCACCATTGGGATTATTATGTTTCAATCCCATCTTAGAGCTATTAACCATTTAGTTTTTCTTTCAATCTTGGACCTACTTCTACTTAACTTTTTTTTAAAGAATGAAGATCAAGTGTGTGTTTTTTGAAGAAAAAAAATTCTAAAATTTCAACTCAATTCTTCAACATAAAAAAATTTAAATTCAAAGTCTAGTGCAAAAAAATTCCACGAATGGCGGTCAAAGTCATTTGAAATCGCAGACCATAGTCCAAGAAAACTTTCTTTTTCAACTTTGAATGCTAATATCTTCCAATCTATACGTTCAAACTTCATGAAATTTTTACCACATGATCTCAGACAAGCTAAGCACAAGATCTTATGGTTAGATTGCAAGAAAAAAATTGTTTTTTCTTTCTTGGATGAACATAGATAAAATGACAATTTTGAGTGGTTTGGGGCAAAAAAAATGCCCTTGAGATTTTAGGGGTTAAGTAGTTGACGAGGGGTGGTTCTAGCATATATTGTAAAGGGACTTGAGTTGCTCGGATTGCAGGGCTTTGGTCTCTTGTTTACATCATCCCTGCTAGACCATGCATTCAGTTCTGAAATCAGTCTGGTTTTTGAGTGGATAGTAGAGAGAGCATGCCACTTTTCAATGAAATTTTCATGTGTAATTTTTGGAACCCCCTTACAGCCCCCACATATTTCTGGAACTCAATTCCCAGTGCATTCGATGAAGATGGAATATTTCAGTCAAATTCTGTAACCATATTCATATCCATATTTGTATTATGTACAATGTTTTGTATTGTATGCATATACATATTTGTGCCATATTCAATACCCGTATTTTGTATCCATTTTGGACGGGCAATATCATTCATTTGACAAACATCAACCATTGTGGATTTTTAAAAGGATCAATGGCTTGGGGGGATTGATGCCTCTTGATTTTGGGGGGAGGAGGGAAAATTGAAGTCAAACAAGGTGTTTGCATCTTTTTCAAGGTATAGTTTATCATACACCATAGTGTGAAGGCAATCAACTAGTGGGTACCCCTCCAACCGCCATGTTTTGCTATTGTCCCTAGTTATTGGTTAAATTTTCATTGATTTTCTTATTAGCAGTTGAAAGGAGGTTTCAACGCAACAAAGAATGCAACATTTGGATACCATATGCAAAAGTTATGAAGGAAACAAAAATTTGGTTCTAAAATCATTTCTTCCACATAGATACATAATTGATTTTGGAGATGTATACATAGTGAAGATGGCTATTTAGGATTAGTGGTGCATTAAGGGCGGCCCACCTTATTGATGGTTTGGTAACTTGGTTGCTTAAGCAATTGCATAACTTTGGTTGTCAATGGTTGTGACTATGTGTGCCTATGTCTTGAAAGAACGGGCTTTTCAATTTGCTCAAATTCAAATTGGCAAATTCAAATTTACATGTATAATTTTGGGCCCCCACCYCCACCTCCACCACCCCCACATACTTGTATTTATGGAACTCAATTCCAAGTGCATTCGATATGGGATATTTCAATTGAATTCTATAACCGTATTTGTATTTGAATTCATGTTCTATAATTGTTTTGTACCCATATCCATATTTTATTCTGTATTTTATATCATATTTTGTTCACATATTTTGTATCCATTTGGGGCTACCAAAATCATCGTTTAACAGACATCAATGGTTTTGGATTTTTAGAAGATCGATAGCATTTTGAGGGGTGGGGAATTTTTTCTAATGCAAGATGAACGCCTTTGGATTTTCAAGGGGGRATGGGGAGAAATTGAAGTCATGTTTTTAGTGTGCGTGTGTTTTTATTCTGGATTTTCTTTTTGATGGCAAGTACGGCTTATTTCCATTATCCAACATGATTATATTTTGAGTATAGATTTGAGTCAAGATTTGACTCTAGTCTTTTTCTCAAATTGATATTCTACTTTACTTTTGGCACAAGTGAAAAAATGGTTTGCATAGACCAAGAAAATGACCACAATGTCAGTTTTATTAATGTGGCGCAATTCCAACACCACATTTTTGACAAATACCTCACAAAGATCTAAAATCTAGGACGCGTATGGATTTATGTTTTGAAACAAAGAGTCTAGAAAGGTGTCAAAGTGTTGGAGTAAYGCCAATTTACCAAAATTACCATTCTAATAGAAGACCCACAACATATCTAATTCTTCACGTGCTTGGGTATTCTCATGGGTTATTTTCATATGGGGTGTTGCAAGAAATATGACTATTTGCCAAATTTGGGCTAAAAACAACCTAGTATTGTGAATACTGTGACTTTTGGAATAAATTTTCTTAAATGAATCAAAATATGAATAATTTGTAAAGCATTCAAAATAGTATACATGTGTGTGAAAATTCAAGCCTAGAAAAATTTATCTCTAAAAGTTATGCACAAAAAACAAGAGTGATGAAAAATTCAAGAAAATAGATACTTTGAAATTTGATTTTTAGAAAATAGCATAAAAATTCAAAAAAAAAATGAACAAAAAAATTTCACTTTTCCTAACTTGAAAATGCTTCTTTTCAACCAATTTGCATCTTTGGAAAAAAAATTGTGTTTTTTGCACGTGCACAAAAGGTAGTGYACTTTCAACTTTGAGCACATGTGGAAAGCGGAAATTGTATTATTTAAAAAATCTCTTTTTAGGCTTGTGTAACTTTAATAGAAGTCCTTGCGTCCCAATTTTGACATTCATGTACGCACTTTTGGGTTGTAAGAAAATCCTAGCCGTCCCCTCCCCTCCCCCCGGCCAAGTTAGGTAATTGATTGGAGGCAATTCAAAAATAGTAAAATAACTCTTTTAAAAATTGAAAAAAAAATACTCAATGTTTACAACTACCACATGTATTTTCCTTTCAAATTTCATAAAAATTGGACATATGACACAAACATTATGAATAATAAACTACCTATCCAAGGCCAAGGGGATCGAAATAAAAAAAACAAGTGTTTCTTGCAATGGCAACTTTGATCTACGCAAGTCATACATGTTTTTACTTGAAAGGTAACTAATCTAGCTTTCACTCGCTAGCTAATGTTGAGCAGCTTTTCTGTGTTTGATTAGTAGGAAAAACAAAATAATTTGAAGTTCCCTCGTTTCTTGAAGACTTCACTTTTGGTTTTGGGAACCAACTAAGCTTACCTAATGAATGCGGGTGTGCAATTTCTAAGAGAATTCACCATGGGGATATTGAGATTATAATACTTGATGATCAAATTATTTCAAAAATCCAGATTCTCAGTGTCCAAAAAACGCCCGCTGAGACGTTTAGGATTAATTACTACTGCACTATTCATTGATATGACTAGATTTTCCTTGCAATTGCAATTTTACTAATAGAGAATAATAATTTTTTTGAAGTAAGTTACCATTTGATAACAATTTTCTTGCAGGCAGTAAGTTGCCATTTTGAATCAGCTAAATATTCAAAAAAAATGAACGCCCCTCATTTAAAACCGCCATCTTCAAACCTTGTACATCTCCCAAATCAATTATGTATCTAATATATGGGAGAAACATTTTCAAGACCAAACTTTGAACCTTCATAACTTTTGCATATTGTATCCAAATATCGCATTCTTTGGTGCATTGGAACCTCCTTTCACTTGTCAACCAGACAACATGAAAATTTGACCAGCCTAATAATAGTAACAAGTCACAGCTAATAATAGTAACAATGCACAGTACCAATTTGTGGCGTTTTTGGGTGATATGTCCCAAGTCGTTTCCCAATGGCAAAGTCAGTTTGTGTGTACACTGGACACACCCTGTCTTGATAACAAGTCATGTTTCTGTTGCCAGTTCTTCACAACTCCATCAGTCACCTTCTCCAGACTGGAGTGATTAGACTTGYAATAACTGACCTTAACTTCATTATTTATTTTGGTCGCAATCCATCCTTATGTGTCATCATCAAATTATCATTAATTTGGCCTTCAGTGGCTGATACAGTAAAACAAGCAGCATTCAGTCTATTCCTGTGCAGTACCTTACTCATGTCGAATTAAATTGGTGTGACAATTGAAGCCAGGTTTGGAAGCTCAGTCACTTAATTGGGCCATTGCCCAAACATCCGTCACTTGATTTTTCTCTTTTTTGATTTTCTTCTGAAACCAGGAGTCAATCCCAAGAAATATAAGAACAAACGGCTGAAGGGGCCATTGCCCAAACATCACCTGATTTTTTTAATTTTTTAATTTTCTTCTGAAACCCAGAGTCAATTCCATGAATTATAAGAACAAACGGCAGAAGCCGAGGGCAGAGCCTTGGAGAGATACAACAACGCCGAACTGAAATTCAAAACCACTGCAAGGAGCCTAAGTTACATGAAGGAACCACAATTAGGTTTCTTCAAGTTCCAATAGTCTGATCCTGACGAGTACCAAAGAATGGGGTGCGGAGTCAAGTATTATCATTTTTTGTATCAGTTGAATTTTGGGCAACTGATAGAGAGTAAATTAATTAATGGAGGTAGGGGACAATTGAGTGGCTCCTTTGTAGAGTGATTAGTTTTTGTAAGGAAATCTTTGACCTTAACCCTTAAACACTCCAACGTCCATATTCTAGACGATGAACATGGGGCTTGTTGGTATTGTTTAGTCCAACTAACTTCTCCTTCATCCAATGTAATACTTGAATCTTGAAAAGAAGAAGAAAAAGGTTGAGGCAAAAAATTGGTTAACTTAGCTTACTTCACATATATATATTCTTCAATCAAATTCATACTTGCAAGATTATGCATGCATGTCATTCCGGAGACTCAAATCTATCATTCTATTATATTCTAAATTGTGTGAAATTTGTCAGGATTGCCATCAATGAATTTGGGTAGCAATGAACTCTATCAATTTYAAAGAGGAAGCATCAACAATAGAATAGGTTCATAAGATTCATACCATAAAATCACAATTGAAGAGTTGTAAGGCTAATTACAAGTCATATAACGAAACAGCAAAGGCCTTTCAAGGGTTAAGCAACAAGTTACTGTTTGTAGTCGAATGTCACCGGCTTGCATGATGCAATTAAATAGTAACACTAAGCAACGGACTCCTTTTTCACATTGGTCTTTTATTTTGGACCAGCCAGTAACTACGTAAAGGTAGCCCAAGAGACCATGACTAGTTTGGACACAAGTCTGTATCTAGGGCAATTCAAGGCCCTTGTGGGCAAATTTCTTGGGAAGTACATGAGAGGGCTGAAATGTACATCCCACGAAGAATATTGCCCAGCCACAATGGGCTTACTTACCCAAATTGATGTCTTGTCCTGAGGAGGCTCTTGTACAGGCTACAGGCTACGTATGTATCCCCTCCTTAATTCTCTTTATCTGAGATTCATGGAGCACTCTGATAATTACAACGGAAGCCTGGGTAGTTGTTGTTATTTCATGTTTTGAAATAGTTACGTCCATGCATGCCAGATAATAATTTTTGTTTTTAATACTTTTGTGGTTCAAATGACAACTAAGTATGTCCACCTGGCGTGGCCGGCTAGCTGGAGATCAGATAGAACTGAAAGCCCTGGCTGCCCAAGACAGACCACAGGTGCAATTTGGTCTGGAAATCTGAGCTCCGCCTGTTTGAGGACCCTGCAATACTAACAGTATGATGGCCACAGTCACGAGTACGTGCTGGTAACTGCCTGCTCATGATAAATAATTTGACCCTACGTCATTCCAAATGCTTGACCCTAGCTATATATCGGAAGAGCCATTGACCACCGTCATGAAATTGAGCTTGAATCTGAACGAATATTTCGTTAAAACATCGGTATGCTACAAACACAAATTGGGCACTTTCATGTGGTCTGAAATCTATTAATACCAGTCCTACAAAATGAATGAATGAAAAAGGGAGTACGAATACCGCCATGCATTTAACGAAATATGTCATGCATCTTTGATCTTCCCAGAGTCAGCAATTAATGCAAAATGAAGGAAATGGCAATGGAAGTGGCACTGGGAGCTCGGGAGCTTTTGGCCCGCCGGGCTAAAAAGGTCCTGCGGGGCCAAACCAGGGTATGAACAGTGAGCGCAATTGACAGCGCATCCTAACAGGGCCTCACAACCATTTCAGCCCGAGCTCACATCCATTTCAGCCCGGTATGGTGGTTCAAAAAGGGGCTCAATTTTTGGCCCCCTAAATTTTTTCTAGTGTATCTAGAGGGGGATGATGGTTCAAAATGGGGGCTGAACCACCCCACTCCAGCCAAGGCCGATCGCCCCAGAGCTTCCAGTGTGGACGTCGACATATCTTGAACATTTTGAAAGCTAAGACTCGATCAGAAGCTAGATTGATGGATGCATTGATTTTTAATGTCTGGTCGTAAATTGACAATGAAAGGCCGCACAGAAGTAGGCCTGCTTACAATAGTTGGTTTGYTGGATAGAGCTGCTTCGACCAATTCCTCCACACACTACACTAATGATAATGATGGTAAATAGTGTTACCCATACTAACTATTTTATTTTAGAAATGCTATAAGTTTTTACTCTTCATGAATATTTTTATGGAGTTCATGGATCCTAATAACACATACTACAGTTGGGAAAACTTTGTATCTATAGTTGGTAAAAACATTCATTAAGTTAGAGTAAAAACTTATGGTTATTTTAAATCAATTAGTGTAGGTTACACTATTTACCATTATTAGTGTAGTGGTATGACTTGTCCGATCCTGTTCCAGCAGCAGCGGCAATTCCACTGAAAACTTTGGATCGTCTAGCCCGGAGGGCTAGACAGCTGTGGGGGAGGGCTAGATAGCTATCGGGGGGCTAGAGCTTTGCATTCCAGCCCCATGATTCGCATTGACTTCAACAAAAAGCAATTTAGCCCCAACTAGACATCAAGCCTAGCCCTGGCTAGTGGTACAAAAGTGGGGCTAGTGATACAAAAATTCTAGCCCCTCCGCCCATTTTCACAATGCTAAGGAGGGCCAGAATGGGGACTAGACCACCCCAATGTAGCCCCGGCTTTGACGTCCAAAGTTTCCAGTGAGAACCATGTATGGTCGATCGAGCGCACCCTGGCCTGGCCTGGTACTCGATCGATCTGCTCGATCTCTGGCACACAGTTACTTCAATTTTTGACTGAGGCCTGAGTGGGCGGCACCGGTACATGACAGGTACGTTTGGCCCACTAGCTCCGAGCTTGCTTGCTTAATCCTCCGCACGTACTTTTTCCATGTGCTGGAGGTCGGACAGGTTAATTGTCATTCTCAAAACAGCCGGCTAGCTATCGAGGTAATTCATCTTGAACATAGTTCAAATTTACCGTTTAGTACCAGTACTGTTGGATTTCGGTTCCTGATGTCCGGTTGCTGTACGTACGATGTGTCTGCCTACTCGGGTGCTTGTGCGTAAACAATTTGGATAATGAGCGCTGGACAGGTCACCTTAATCAAATTGGTAGGATTCTGAGAACGTGGGTGCATGTGAGGTTCAAGTGTACAGGGCAGAGCTCAAGTAGATCGAAAAGTTGCATTTTTGTCGATCACATCATTTGAAGAAGGTGAGTCCAAGCTAAAGAGATCAGCGAACTTYTGAACCACAGTATATATGAAGAATGATCCTCTACGTACGTACTTAATTGCACCCTAAAACATATCAAGATCTTGCAGTAATTATAAGTTGCATTCAGATATATAATATCTAGATCAAGTCATGACGTACCAGCATCTTATAATTAATTAATTGGTGTACGTCACTCGCTACATCGATCTGCAGGTGTGATCTAATCTTACACGCGCACATCGCCCTTCATTCAGCCTCGATCAATCAATAATCAGTTAATTAATTAAAGGTGCATTATTCCGCAAAAGTCGTGAGTTCTAGCTGCATAATTACAGACATGAAAAGGCTGAGTGTGAGAGATGCAACACGGAAGTGAAGTGAAGTGAAGTGAGTGGTATCGATCAAACTTCCCACCCCGGTCCAGTACGTCTCAAGAAGGTCACTATACAACCAGCTCAATTGCAAGCTAGCTAGCTAGCTTTGTCGTATAAACCTTGTTTGAACATGAAATTAATTTGTAAGGCATCAGAAGTTAAAGTAGCTGTGTACGAACCCAGAAACTCCAGTGTGAACGTGTTGCAAAGGTTTCGATTCGATATTAATTGCACGCCTTGTGCCTTATCTCCAGATCACCGCAGTCTCGCAAATTCATGCTGAAGTTCACTTAATTAGTACATGATTGATCAAAGGCTTGTGATGATTAATGACTGTCTGCAAATTACAGTAAGCTGGTTTTGTCATGAGACTAAGCAATTCAAGAGCAGGCATTAGAAGTACTGTCAATGGAGAGTACCCAGGGTGAAAAACATGTTTGGCGTCCTCCGATATATCTCGACTCCACCTTGGTGCTCAGAATCCTAAACCCATAATTCCACTTGTTACATTTAACTCAACATGCACACTCATCTGAGTCAAGCCGTCAAGGTTGTTTACAATGCACTACAGTCTGAGAATAAATAGGGGTTGTCACACCTTCTTCACCACCGTACCGCTGCTATTCTCAGAGAATGTGCACGTGGTGCTTATTGGTTGGTAGCACGTGGCAAGATCAACTTAATTTCCCCAAGAAATGAGAGTGTCGTTTCTTCTCCTCAGTAGGTTAAGAAACTTTCTAGAGGAAAAATTTCTCAAGGAATTCTTGAGTTTGGTTGGTTGAGCACAAGTTGCGGAGCTCTCTACTAGCTCTGGGGGATTGAAATTCCTTGAGAATCACTCCAAACATCAAAAAAGGGGTGTCACACCTCCTTCACAAAGAACGACTCACCATTGGCTCCTCTTTTCTCTTTCGTGACAGTCCCAACTTCAAAGAAATCTGCTTTTCGGAGGAGGTGTGACTACCCCAGCCTGATGTGAATTCATGAATTTGTCCAATTTAGTCCTCATCACAGAATTGAAGGGCCTCCGGTTAGTCATGCGATATAGATCGTCAAGAAATCTCACCTGCTGAATAGTTAACCGCAAAAGCCAGTCTAAACATGAGAGGGAATTTGTTGCAGTGCACTAAGTAATTTATCTCTCTCTTTGTACGACTATACCGCGTACAGCAGGGTACAAGAATTTTTCTCCACAGACTGCATGTTGGTACACAAACAGATATTTTGTTAAATGGCAGTATTCATATGTCATTTTTCCATTCATTTTCTAGGATTGGTAGAGATTCTGAAATTGCACGGTCTCAAATCTAGGAGGGGTGTACATTTCAGACCGTACGGTCTAAACCTGAAAGTGCCAAGTTTATTATATTTTTGTCTACATGGAAAGCATTGACTCATTCCATTTGGATTTTTATAAGAAAGTTATGGACGATCTTGTTTTTAAGGCAAATGCAGGCTTGCAGCATCTTCTTGAAAAATTAACTTGTAGGAAGGTGATTGCAAGAAAGACTAGTACTATTTGGCGTCACATTTGGAGTGACAAAGTTGTCATGTGCTAAAACTTTTGAAGCATGGACTTGTTGAGTTTGAAATTTTTATTGGAGATGGCTAGCTTGACAATAATTAGATCCCTTATTTTTCAAAAAATTTCAAAAATAATTTTATATTTAAATACAAATTTGGCTAATTTCTCACACTTTGCAGTTTAGGGGTTTTTAGTACTGGGGAGTACCCAAAAATAATGATCTAGAGATGAGATTTCTAGGGTCTATTATCATACTTAGTAGGCATGAATTGACCGAAGGAAATTTTGAAAAACATTATTTTATGTCCTTTGTATTCATGCAAATAGGGCTCTCTTGCGCGCGCAATTATGAGCATTGAAAATAGTTTCAAGATTGTTCTTTTAGTGGAATCTCTTTACCATAAAGTCTTCTCAAATCGCCAATTTTTACTTTTTCATAAAATTTCTTTTCCTATTTTTTACAAATAAAAATGTGAAAATAGAGTGAAAGTTATTATTTTCTTGAAATTTTGCACTTTCTAGTTCTCCTACTTAGAGAATTTTTCTATGCTTTTCCTTCCTAGGGAACCTTCTTCTTAAAGGTATATACATCAAACATATTTTTTTCTTTTTTTAAAAATTGTTTTACTAATTATATAGTACTCCCAAAGAAAAAAAGGAGTATTGTGCAAAACGCTACATTTTGAGGTGATTCTTTCTTGCAATGACCCAGGATTCATTTTTGAATGCAATTTTTACAATTTTAAGGAAAAAAATGTTCCACATGGTATAGTTTGTTTGCTAGAACAATCTCACTATCAAGATTAGTGAATTTTAATTCCACCTTGGAAATATTAATAATTTAGATTTTCCCTCTATCTTGTACCTACTTCTATTTAACAATTTTTTAAAGAATAAAAATTAAGATTTTTTTGAATTTTTTTTCTTTTGATTCTCAACTCAATTTTCCACCAAAATGATTTAATGATCAAAACTCTATAGTGCAAAAAATTAAAGTCAAAAAGGTTCCAAGTCAAATAATCTAGTCCCGCAATGTTCTGCAAAACCTATTTTTTTAACTTTAAATGTAGATATCTTGCAATTTGTGTCGTCAAAAATTCTAAATTTTTTTCCACATATCCTCATACTAGTTAAATGTAAGATCCTATGGTTAGATTTGCAAAAAAAACAATTTCCAAATTTTTTAACTCTTTGCTACAGAATTGGTAGTTTTGTATGTTTTTTCACAGAAAAAGGCCTTGGTCCTTTAAGGGTTAAGCATAGTAGGATTCCTCAACATTTTTTAGATCAAAGTTTTTTCTTAACAGATATTCTACTATGCTAAAATGAGGTCTAAATTCTTAAAAATCCTCTACATGTTGTAATTGTATTTGTATTCTTTAATTTATTTAAATTATTTTAAATTAATAAAATAATTTTATATTCAAAAGTCAATTTTGTTAATTTGTTACACTTTTGAATTTGGGGCGAGTTTTGAATACAAAAAAGTTGTTTAAACTATAAGAATATATCACCGAATAAATTGCTTTTCTTGGTTTTTACACATATAAATGCCAAAGTATGCATTTTTTGTGATATATTCTTGGACATAGGCCTATTTGCACAAACATGGAGAACATAGAATAATGTGTTTTTAGATGCCCTTTAGTAGGGACATGTATGCATACTATAGGAATATACCACCGACATTTTAGCTAAAAATCATTAGTTTAAACAATTTTTTGTATTCAAAACTCCAAATCCAGAAGTGTGACAAATTAACAAAATTGACTCTTGAATATAATATGATTCTTTTTAATTTTTGAAAATAAGGGATCAATTACAATTACAACTTTACAACTTCTAGAATTTTTTTTTCTTTTGCATTGGGTTTATTCTTCAAAAGTTATAGCAGAGGACAAGTGAGCCACTCTCGTTGTGATGGAGAAAAAGGCCGGTATTTCTTGCAATGACCCTTGAGTGGTTGAACTCCTAATAATCTTTATTCACATATCCCACGTAATTTGTTATACCTACCATTACCCCAGCATATATACATAGACTTGGCTTTGTTAATCGCATTTCTAAAAAAACATATTTCAATACAAACACAAAACAAAGAAATTAGCATTTGCTCACAAACACTTGGATTTTACAAAGAATTGAGGAACAAAGTTATTTGGACTAATAGATCATCTTTTGAGATTGAAAAAAAATTTTGCAAATTAGAATATGGCGGAAGTTACGTTGTCGTACTGTAAATACGTACAGTATATAAAACGTGTGTATATTATACGTTTTAAAAGGTTCTTGATTCAGAAGAGAAACTTACCAATGACGCTTCCGTTAGCTTCACGGTGATGCTTGTTAGCAATGGAATTGTTTATAAGGTGAAAAACCTTAGACAAACTTCATTAGTTTGATGTAATCCTTTGAATTTTAGAATTTGGATTTGGATTTGGAGTTCGACTGCAAAATGCCGAATTGGAGGATTTTTATGGAGTCGCAAGATCGAGAAGCTGATCCGGAGGCAGAGTTAGAGCTTTCTTTGTCTCAGTTGCCAAACCAACCATCTCAGCCGGCAATTTCTTCACCACTGCCTTTCCATCCACGAGATGAAGCTGGGCCTTCTCGCCCGTTAAAGACACCTCGTTTGGAGCAATGTTGGCACGACAATCTTGATAGGAACGCTCGTGCTTTGGTGATTCTACTTGAAGTAGGATGTGTTGAACAAGGCAAAAGAGATGTAACATTTGAAGTGAGTTACGAGGGTTTAAATAAAGACCAGTACTTTTGTATGAGGAGGCTAGATAGAGAGGGCACTGAAAATCAACGTTGGTTGAAAGGGCCAGTGAATCCTCTAACAAAGGTCGAACGTGCAGATTACGTGGCTAACACCATCAGGTGCATCCTCAAATTCTTGCAGATGGAGTAGTACTCTTCATCGACTTCAATTTTTACCTCCGCTGAATGAAGGTTGGAGTTTAATGTGATATATAAATTTTAGATAATATATTTGTGTGTTAGAAATAAAACACTGGGAGTTTAGAAATAGTTTACTACCTACTTTTGACCTTAGAGGTTCATTGGCCTTAGAAGTTGAATAGGAATTTACCTATGGGTGTTTTCCATGGGCCAATGGTTATTTGGAGGCCCATGTGTGATGCACATGGGATGATCCTACTTACCTTARGGGTCTAGAGTCTAGGGAGGCATCTTCTTGCTCCTTCGAGTCGGTTTTGTGTGGAGGAAAAAGTTAGTGTATTTTTGGTGAGTGAAGAGATGTGTGTGTGAGAAAGCCGAACGTTTGATCATCCATATTTTTTGTTGTAACAATCTTTTTAAAATGAAAATTTGAGGGTTTTTTCCTTATAGTTTTGCGCTTCTATGGACACCTCTCTTGCTTGATTTGAAGTTGTGAACAAAAAGTTACGAGCATGTGAGTGGAGGAGGGTCTGCTGCCACCCAACAAAGAGGAACAAAGATTCGGGCGGCCACCAATGTTTGTGATTTTGGACTCTCTCTTTAAAACTTTCAAGCATTAAAGGAGAATTTCTTAGCTTTCTATAGACACATGACTCGAAGTATTTGAAGTCGTATGTCAAGAGTTATGGGTTGTAGAATGACAAGGAGTCTACTGCCTTTCAAAARAGAAGGCCRAGACTTTGTTTGTTCATAACTTTTGGACAGTAGTTTGRAAAGCTTTGAAACTTAACGAGGAATTATTTTGTATCCTTAGCTTTCTAAAGAAATATAACACTTAAGATTTGAACAAAAATTGAAGGAATTATAGGGGTTTGATTTATGAGAGGTCTGCTGCTTTTCATTAGGAAAGGCCGAGACTTTGGTTATTCATGACTTTTGGACAGTAGCTTATATTCATTTGGAACTTTTAAGGTAGTTGTATTACATTGTTAGCTTTTCAAAATGCTAGATCACTTAGCATTTGAGCTTGTAGAACATCTGTGGTACAAGTTTGAAGGCAACGTTTTTTTTACAAAAGTTTATTTTGAAACTAATTGGGGTTTCTTCAAGATCTTGGGTGAAGGAAGTCTCCAAGACTCAAGAATTTGGAGATTTGAAGACCCTTGGAGGTGTTTTGTGTGTGTTGTGGCTTGTGGTTCGATAGGGTTGTTTTCACTTGTTATTCCCAGCCGATTTTGGAGGCTAATTTCAATTTCAATTTCTGCATTATAAACTTGTTGCGAGCCGTGGTTATCCAATAAGTGCTCTATTTTGTGTTTGTGGCGATGAAGTGGGGTTAATGGCCCACATGGTCGATCTTATTTGTTGTTCCCACCGGTGAAAGGCGCTTCCTGGTCACCGTGGGTTTGATTTTAGGAGCCAATCTTTCGGACGGCCAACTCGTGGTTTAGCCGTCCCATTTTACTCGTCCGAGGCCTTATTTCTTATCACACACCCTTACCCTTGGTCCTGTAGAACCACCACAAGATAGGTCAACGGAAGATTGAAGTGAAGATCAAGTGAAGATTCAAGTTTTATTACTTGCATTTCATCTACACTCACAACCTGCAGTCAGACACCCCGTATGTTCTCTAAGCGCGCTCCTCTCTACCCGACAACATGAGAGATATACGTGATTGGAATTGTTTAGTGCCTATTTCTTAGGTTTGGCCAAACATTTGTGATAGTGTGGCGTGCTTTCATAGATTTCAACAAGAATAATCATGCCTCATGGAGAAAGAAGTGTTGTCCATTTTGTTCATATTATTTACAAGAGCACATTGAGTGGTTTTTATAATATACACGATCAACTTGATGAATTCAAGTTTATAGAAGTTGGTACTCTAGTCCTTCAAGATACATTTTCAAAGAAGTAGAGGCAAATTCATGGTATGAAGAAATTAGTTTAACCTACTAATTCATCAAACCTAAATAATATAGAATACTTAGGAAGATAGTCAAAGTATTTTTGCATTAGGAAAATTTTTAGCCCTGCAGAGGGCTGTTATTCTGTTAAGATTTCATTTTCGGCCCCCCCGCAGTGCTAATACAGAAAAATAAAAAAATATTTTTTTTTGAAAAAAAATATTAAAAAAATAAAAAAATATTAAAAAAATAGTCAACCTGATGTGGGTTTGATGTCACACTAATAGTGCCACGTCAGATTCCAAATTTTGAAAAATAAAAAATAATTTTTTATTTTTATTTTTTTTGTAATTGCACTGCCGGGGTGCAAAACTCGCAGTCTCTTGGAGGGCTGAAAATTTTCCTAATGCCTGAGTAGGCCAATTGCGAAGAACAAATAAGAAATAATAAAAATAGTCTAAGTGGTGTGGGATCAAGCATCACTAGAACAACTAGAAAGGCTCATGTCTAATATGCCTAATAGAATGCAAGCTATAATTCCAGCAAAGAATAGTGAGAATTAATTAGTAGGTAGTTTATAGAAGAAATCCAAATTATTCACTATAAGAAAATAGAGTTTTTTGTGACGTCGTGAAAAACATGTTTTGTTGTTTAGTTAGGCATGAAAATAATTTGTGTTGATGTCACCTAAAATTTGTTATAACTGACATGCAAAAAATGTATGAAAATCTTGGGTGATGAGACTTGTTTTTTGAAAAATGTCGCATGAAACGTGCTCTTCCAACCTTCTTTAATGCAACATGTGGAGGACACATCAGTGCCACTTGGGCGGGCAAGGCCACGTAGGACACTTTTTCATCCGGACCGTTGATGACATGGACCCGGATAAGGCTGACGTGACAATTTTTTTAGAACCTAGTCCAGCCACTTTCACGTTGTTTGAGAAATTTTATATGCTGTTTGAGACATCAATTTAGATGTTTAGATTTTTTTTAGACATCAAGTGTAAGTTTGTAACCACAGGACAAGATTAGTAAAAAATGATTGTTTAAAAAAAACATTTAAATGTACAAGTACAATTGTTGAATTCATCAAGAATGAAAGAAAACTTATCATCTACCATCAAATTGAAGGAATTACTTCATTGACAGTTAGTGAGAATAAAGGGTAGAGAGGTCATTATTATATTAATTCTCTGCCCATAGTGAGACAGAAGATATGGGATAACTAGAACATGTAAACTTCACTATGATACATGTCGACATTGTTTTAGATGTATAGACGTTGTTTTAGACATCTAGATGTTGTTTCAAACATTTTACACTGCATAAAAATCTTTGCTTTACATATCCCACATGGATTGTTTATCTTACTACCATCCCACCTGTATAAGACCATCTCCTTTCATCCATGGTGCACATTCATCCATTTCCCTGTTTTTGCAAAACATGCGATGTGGCTACCCGTTCTTAATGTTTTTTTAAGTATGGTCAACATTTTACCAAAGACTTTAGTAATTTTTTTAAACTTACCTATAGTAAAAATAGATCTACTTGTTGACGTGGCAATCTATGTTTTTTGGGACTTCACAATAAAACACAAACTTGTTTTTTCAAAACATTGTCAAGAACATGTCTGTCTATGGTGACATCTACTCGTTTTCCAACTTAGCCACACATGTATTTAGCAACATCACATCAAATTTACACTTTTGCGGCCGTTGACCGTCCAACGCATGACGTCTCAAAAAGAAAATACTTTTTTTGAAATAGCACCTAAAATGTGAGTTTCTTATAGTGATTGTATGATTTTAAAATGTATATGTATATATTTGTTTGATATTATCCTACAATTTGACGCAGAACAAGAAGATTCATAAATTTTAAAACATTTTGGATGCCATAAAAGTGAAACTTCCTATATTTTCATAAAAAGTAATTTGATTCCCAAAGACCAAAGCCCTTGTGCACAATAAAATGAATATTGGGTACACTCCTACGATCTCAATATTTGTTGTGTTTTTTTTTTTTTAAAACAAAAAATACATTAGCTTTTGGGATTATAGTTTTTTATTTCAACTGGTGGCTAGTAGCAAAAGTTGCACCATTCTAGGCAAAAATTTCACCTTGTTAGGAACACTACTATGTAAATTAGAAAATATAAGTTTATAAGCCTTGAACCTTGATGAGAGTAGGTACCCTACAACCATTGAAGACCTTTGCAACAAAGCTACCTATAACATAAGTATGTTATAACCATGGAAAGCCCGTATAAAATAGGTATCCTTTAATATTAACACCTATAACGTAGGTGCCAAGGTTCCTAGGTTCAAGATCATAGGCTCTAAAAACCATACCTACCCACAAACTAAAACTCCTCATAACTTTTAACTCACTACTCCAAATGGAATGATTCAAAGCTTTCCACTTATATATAATTGTAAAGAATCAATTTCAAATTTTTATTTTTTCAAATAGTGATTTTAAAGAAGTTTTTTGGGATGACCGAGCTGGCCAAAGTTCAAAGAAAATCACATATCATGCAATAACTTTTTAACAGTGTAGTCAAATGTTATGAAAATTGTTGAGCCTTAAAGCTACTCCTTGGACACATGTTGCATAAAACTTTCAAAGAAAAAGAATGAAAATTCCATTCATAGTGAGCTACCTATAATTGCTATGTTGCCAAAAAATGCAGTTTGGTCCTTTAGGGGTTAAGTCAGACAAAGAGTACACGGTGAATGCACGAAAGACCGACCGGTTTTTGTAGTGTTCACTAGTACTGGCCAATACTACCGACCTTTTGGAAAAAAATATTTAAAAATAAGGAAAAATATGTATAATTAGCATAATACTACAAATATCATGTCACCAAAATTTGAGACCCCAAAAAAATCTAGGTCAAAAGTTTTTCACAAAATAGAGTGGCACACTTTTTGAAGAAAATAGACACTTTGACGTTTTAATTTGTAAAAAATAGTAAAAACAATTTTAAAAAAAGACTAGAAATTGGAAATTTGGGAGAATTTTATCATAAAGAGATTTCACAAAAAGAATGATCTTAAAACCATTTTGAATGTTTAGAAGTGCACGCGCAAGGGAGCCCTATTATCACGCATGTAGAGGACATAAAATAATGTTCTTTTAAATTCCCTTTAGTGGTTTCATGCCTTCCTAGTGTAGGAATAGACCGCAAAAATTTCAGCTCTATATGATTAATTTTGGGTACTCCCCAGTACTAAAAACCACTAAACTGCAAAGTGTGAAAAATGAGCTAAATT
Organism: Pleurozium schreberi; assembly: GCA_006891605.1. NCBI lineage: Eukaryota > Viridiplantae > Streptophyta > Bryopsida > Hypnales > Hylocomiaceae > Pleurozium > Pleurozium schreberi. The sequence continues at coordinate 34,165 of VACF01002404.1, read as the reverse complement.
AAAAATTAAATATAAAATGATTTTTTAAAATTTCTGAAAAATAAGGAATTTGATTGATATCAAACAAAACATCTCCAATTAAAATTTCAAGTTGATTGAGGTCATACTTCAAAAGTTATAGTGGATGACAACTCCACAATTCCAAGTGTGATGCAAAAACAGTACTAGTCTTTCATGCATTCACCCTACACTTATAAGAATATCTTCAGTATTTACACTCCCAAATTATTCCCTAGGAGACAATCTTCATTATATATCATAATGATAACTTAAATTCATTATACCCAATTCTTGTGCAATTTTTTTTGTTTGTTATTTAAGATAGTGCAAAAACAATCTTCTTTGAAGTAATGTGGTTGTTTACATCAGTAAATGAATGATACATGCAAAACATGGATAAATTTGAATTATTACTTCAAAATTTGTCCATTAATCTCCAAAAGGTGATATTATCCTAAAAATTTGTAACAATTCAATTATTTCATTCATTAAAAAAGAAAAGAATATATTAACAAATATTCCTCCAAAAAATAAAATTTGCACTTTATAGCAAAAGATTGTTGAAAATAAAAGCCCTACCCTAATACAACTCTACACTTCTTACTTGTGAAATCCTCTAGGGGTAGTGTAGTGCACTGTYTAATAGCAAATAACACCATTCAGTCATTCTTAAGCACCCGTAATACATTAAACTTAGCAAAATTAAAGAAATCCAATGCTATCATTGCTTTTGACAAAGCAATCACCATTATCCATACACTCCTTGAAATTTTTCATATGGGTAATTAGTATAGAGTCTCCTTCCTAATGGAGGTATGTAGTCTTGGGGTAATACTATTCTTTGAAACTTCATGTAGGACACACAAGTTGAACACTCTCTTAACCTCTTAATGCTTGGACGTCCAAATTCTATTCAATGAACGAAGAGGTTCTGGGGGCTATTTTGACCCTCACTTTTCATTCACACAAATCAATACTTCACTTCTTAAAGAGAAAACTTTATGTATTATGAAATTGAGGTAAATGATACTCCGTATCTTATGAATTTATAAAGACATTTATGAAAATATGCAAAAATTAAAGAAAGGACGCGCTAATGAGGAGTTCATTTAACCCTTAAACGATGGTGAGGATGTTTTGCATCCTATGAATGGCAAAGAATCTTTCTTTGGAGGACAGAAATGTAATCATTCATCCTCGGTATTAGGGGTGAAAAGGGGAGATCTTTTCTAGTACTTTGACTTCATATATTTAGCTTTTTCAAAGGAGATGATGTCACACGGTATCAAAATGCATGATTTCCACGGCCACCGGTCCGTCCTTCAAGGGTTAAGTTAGTGGATTTCTTTTCGTCTTCTTGCAGGTCCGGCCGTTTTCTTTTCGAAGTCTAGCTAGCAAGGCGRGTGCCGGCAGCGAGAAAGTCATGCTCTCCCGAAGCCAACTACGTAGCCAGTTTCCACCAGCATCGCCCAATCCGCAAGTGTTGGCTGCTTTCTTCATTCTGTCCGTGAAGAAAATTATCTCGTGATCTGTTCTGTTCCAGTTATCACGCACTATTCCTGCATTCCTGGGCTCCACCAAGCTCGCTTTCGCTTGCATTCCTTTCCTTTGCTAACTTGTTGCACGATTTCTTTGTAAGTAAGCTCAAGTGAGGCCAACTGGATTGTTTGTCCTCCTCCTTCTCCTCATTATTCTCCATCTGGGTGCACCGGCGTGCATTTGCCAGATCGCGCTTCTGCTGTGACAGACTGCATGTGGGTCGGATCGGCCTTCGTTGCAAATGCGGTTCAGCTGATGCAGCGTTTGCTTGCAACGCACGTTTGGTATACGGTTGGGAGTTGGTTCGCAGTTCAAGGGTTGGGGTTGATTTTGGTTGGTTTGGATGACAGCCATTGGGGAAGGTTCGAGGGAGGTCGAGGGGTTGGGGAGTGTGTTCAGGCGAAGGTGGGCTGTTGAAACCGTGTGGAATTGTTCGTGGATTGTGGGTTAGTAGATGGATTAGGTTGGAGTTCCTATTGGGTTTTTGAAATTTGTGAAATAGCAGATCGGTGGTGGACTCTGTTTCAAACCCTAGGTTTTTTGAGTAGTCCTTCCTTGGGTCATTGTGCGTGCTCCGGTAGGGTTTTCCATCCTCTGTGGGTTTTGAGAGTGTTTCGAATAAGCGACGAGTTGTTTCGTCTGAAGGCTTTTCTTGTTGGATCTCAGACTGAGCAACTGCAGCGTTGACAGAAGTGGATTGGAGCCCAGGATCTATCCCCATCTATGCATCTGCGTGTCAAGGCTGGTGACAGAGAGGACTCTGTAGAGCGTGGAGGGACGAACTGGGGCGGATCTTGAAGGAAACCTATCGTGGTTTGTCGATTGGTGTCTGGCATGATGGACCGAGAACCGGATGAGATGCGTAGTTTAGGGGTGGTCGGCATCTGCAAGGAGGCTTACAATATCCTGCAAATCCACATCCGTCTCTTCCTCTCCTTAGCCCTAACTCTGGTCCTCCCGCTGGGGGCCGTGATCTTCTGCCACAGCTTGATCACGCAYCCGTTACTCCGCAAGATCTTTTTAAACGCGGATAAGCTTCACATGGAGCGACCAGACTCCCCCGAAGCCACCGTCACCCAAAACCATCTGGACGCGGAGTTTTTCGGCCTGGGCGTGATCACCGTGTTGTACATGATCTTCGTGCTCGCATTCTCGTTACTTTCCACAGCTGCCCTTGTGTACAGCGTGGCCAGCATCTACACAGGCAAGGGGCTCTCGTACGTGAAGGTCCTCAGCGTCATCCCCAAGGTGTGGAAGCGCCTCATGTTCACATTTCTTTGGGCGCATGTGCTCCTCTTCTTCTACTACTTCTCGTTTTTCGTCATCATCATTTTGCTGCTGCTGGTGCAAGCGGGGAGTGGGATTAGTGTTTTCATTCCTGGGGTGCTGGTCACCATTCTCTTCTACAGTTTCCTGGTCTACTTCAATTTAGTATGGCATCTGGCTAGCGTGGTCTCGGTATTGGAGGAGAGCTACGGCATTGGTGCATTGAAGAAGAGCGTGGATCTCATCAAAGGCAAGAGGTGGGTGGCCTGCAGTGTGTTCCTGTTATACGCGTTCTGCACTTTTTTGGTGCTGACCTCGTACAATGCTCTGGTGACGGGTCGTCACCACATGCACAGCATGGCGGGCAGAGTCATCTTCGGCTTGCTGCTGTTGCTGCTGTGGACGGCGGGCACGCTGATTGGCATTTTGGTGCAAACGGTGGTGTATTTTGTATGTAAGTCGTACCATCATGAGAGCATTGATCGGTATGCGCTTTCGGAGCATTTGGATGGCTACCTGGGAGAGTATATGCCCCTCAAGGGCCCTATCTCTCTGGAAGCTCTCGAAGCCGAGCTAGAAGAGATATAATGTAGTGAATTCTGATACGACGTTTGGATTTTGAGGATTTGAATTAGARTAGGGGATTATTGAGGATCAGTAGTGGTTAGTTGAATTGCCTGCGAGATTTAGTAGACTAGGTTGATTTGTAAAATGTGAGCTTTGCACATTTGTTTCGAACATGAGAATTTGGCAATGGAAGCTGTGCTTGAGCAGCTCTGTCTATAAAAGAGGAACTGGGCTGTTYAAGCTTGAAGAGCMTGTTCTTCTGTTCCCTGMGAAYTCAGACTCACCTTCTTCCCTCAGCAACATTTRCAGGATTTGGAGATTATTCAATTCGTTGCCCTMAGGATAATTCCATAGGCCTAGCAACACAATGAATGCCGTCCGGACTCGGGTAAATACATTGAAATGGATTGTTTCTAAATCTCCTTCCGACATGAGACTCCAACGGATTTGGATGCTAATTATGGTAATTATTGTAATTATAGTTTTGACTTTCAGATTCAGCATTGATTGGAAAGTGTATTCATTTTGATTTGACTTCCTGAATTTATCAGGCCCCATCTATCTTMTCTCAGCAATTGGGGAGTTTTCTCTGAGCTGGACTGGCTACCATCCCTGATTGGTTGTATTGTTCCTGAGAAGGAAACTCAATGTTGACGAACTTGTGATCAACTTCCAACTTCCATACCTACTACTGTAGTGTCCCCTGAGTTTGCCGCTGCCACACTATTACATAAAATGTAAAAATAAAAGTACAAGTGATTTTCTGATTTTTTTAATTCATGAAAACTTTGAAATTCAATCATTTTCACACTACAGATCCAAAACGCCATGAATAAAAGCCATGAACCCCTCCTCGAAGAGAGCTTTCCAATGATACCAAGGGCATGACCAGAGGACGCGCGGTTGTGGATCTCATTGCAACAAACAAAACAAACGGCTGCATTTAAGGCATAGGCTACTCCCTCTATTTCTAAATAATATTGGTCTTTCCTCTCTAAAATACAAAGGGAATTATAGATTTACTGAAATGGAGTAGAAATTATACTTGTTGAGCTTCATTCTCATCATTTACATCCAAGCACAAATTGGATAGTTTCAAATCCATAATTGAATGGACTAGGCCAAATTGGATGTAGGGACTTTTTGGGGCTACAGAATGATCCCACCTCTATACATCAACGCAATGAGATGGGGACTAACTTAACAACAATGAAGTAATCCAATCCATGTTATCAATGCTGCAAACATCGTGAAAACTACTGTGCGAAAGGAAACTTCCTAAAATTCCAATGCAGGAAACATCGTGAAAACTACTGTGCGAAAGGAAACTTCCTAAAATTCCAAATAGTGCTTGATTTCCTTATCTGGTGGTATCAAAATCAGGCAGAAGCCAGCCCAGTTCGTCGCCCAGAGTCTGGATGTGTTTCTGTTGAGCGCCGAAGTCCCCCAGAGGCGTGGTAAACGGGTACACGTACTGCACCTTGTTGGCCATGGACCTGTACGTCACGATGTCGTCTCGCACCAGAAACTCCAGCGTATCTCGCCCTAGAAACCCATCCACTTCCGCCACCATGTATTTCCCGCTTCGTTTCCCTGCACACTCAACCAGCGCCCCACAAACTAAGGCAAGGTTGCGTATACGAAATCCATTAGCAACCTCCTTTACCGAGCCGTCACCAACAGCAACTCATCTCTTCCTGTTAACAAAAATGAATTAAGGTTGCGCATACTAAATCCATTAGGAACCTGATTCCGTCTCCTCATCGAGCTCTGTTGTTAACAGCAGCGCATCTCTTATAATCAACAAAAATATTAAGGTTGAGGATACTGAAATCATGAGGAACCTGAACAGCACTTCCAAGGAACGCTTGGTTGGCCTTCAAGTAGCAAGTTGGGTGTAAGCATGACGAAGCTCTAAGTATGTCTATGGCTACATTTCTTCGAATGGAAATTTTGGGGTTGGTTATCTATTATGCAGTGGTCTACATGACCTTGCACTTTGGATGATTCCACAAGAAATCATCATACATTGAGAGAGAAGTTTGATCCCTAGAGATTTTAGTTAGCCCATGTACCTAACGAGATCTTCACAGTTCCATACTGAACTCGCAAAATTCACTCTCCTAGATTACATGAGTTTAGATGCTTGAATTGATGCAAATTAGTATCACAACGTTTGGATAGGAACATGAACAGAGTGTGAGAGAGAATTGTACCGTCGGAGACGTCTTCCACCTTGACGATCTGCGCATTCTTCTGTGTGCCGAGAATAGCGCTTTCGATTCTCTGGCATGTGCGGCATGTCCCAAGTTCAATTAGTAATCGGCAAACTTTGAAGTGATCAGGGCATCATTCTTGGGTAGTAGTGACATTTCACTATTGAGAGCAGTGCCAAATAAGAGTAATGTAGAGCAAAGGCATACCAAATTGAAGCAAATCAAGCGGAATCAAAGCTCTGACGTACTCTCACATTGCTCTTTGACTCGAGAAACTCACATGTTCAAATTGAGCTCAACATTCTAAAAAACAGGTTTGTCAGGAATTTCTTTTCATTTCGGGTGAGCGATATGGCGTTCTCTAGAATGCTGTGTACAATTACTAGAGTAATTGTGGTGGGAATTTGAGAATTGCTTCAGATGTTCAGGKTTTAGGGTTTACTGCTACCTTAACAGCCGAKGTCGAATCGGACGCCGGAATTTCCCACGGAAATGCGTACGCTTGGTTGCTTGAAGAGGTCGACACACAATTGGGATTAATGTCGAGAGGGCATGAGCGGATTCGCCTGCGAGGTGCAAGGCAATTAGACGGTCATGCCATTACAAATTGTACCTTTCAAGTGCCCCAAAGCCCTAAAAGCAAGGGTTCGTATCCGAATGATCCAGTTACGCAATTGAAACTGTGCAAATGTCACAGAAATTCACCACTGTAACAAATTTGAGGTTTCGACCTTTACCATCGAAACCCTCTGCAACCTCCCTGTAAACCCTAAGCGAAAGACAGAGAACGCCATATCGCTCACCCGAAATGCTTACCCGTTAATCAAACCAATCTGCAGGCGCTCGGATTGCAACTGAGCATAYGGCGTGGCCGCGTCCGCCATATCTGGCACCTTCAAAGCCAACGYCGCAGCGCTCACCATAGCGCACATCGCGTTCCTTATTTTCGYCCTTCCACTGCYCCATTCTTCTTGYTCTCCGGAGYTMTTCTCAGTCGCGTTTGCACTGCTCTCAATCCGTTGCCTGATTCGAGGTRAGYTGGGTTTAGAAGGAATGAGRAAGAGGRGCGCCTGMGGACGGCAGGAGCACCAGAGGGGAGTCATGGTATGTGAACTATCCTTACAAGGTGGGTGCAATCCGCAAGTAGGAATTTCGGCCTACAAACAATGCATTTCGGCKAGGGTGCTCTGCTTTCACACAGCCTACAACCAATTTGCAAAGGATTTGTAGACTCTTATGTCACTTCCGGCTGTCAAGTGCGCCGATCAGTCTGTTTCTTTTTCGTTCACAAACTCGTGATCCTCGTATTGGCTTCTATCATAGCAGCAGATTTCTAAGAGCAAGGACGCTAAACTTGGGAGGCACCTGATCGCGTCTTCTGTTCTGACACCTGATCCCTTCCAATTCATCCCTTCCAATCCACTGATTATTGGTTGGTGTTCAATTCGCAAGTTGGGTACGTGTAAGAAATTAAGAATTGGCGAAGTGTATGGCCACTCATCTTTCGAAGGAAATGGGGCTGTCTACTGCCCCTTCAATCCTGGGCTACAACCTGCCACATTGAATGATTGCATTGGGAAATGATCCAATCAATTGAGTGAGAAAACAATTTGATCTCAAGAGAGTTTGAACCCTGTGAGAGTGCTCCCTGCAGTGAATTCTATCGTGTAATCTTCCAATGAAAGCAGATTGATTGAAATGCTTTAGATGACGGAAAGAGAATCCTCTACTTTACAAACATGACGGTTCCTGTAAAGGTGCTGCAATTTGGAATTTAGTAAATGGCAAGGACTGCAACACAGTAAGCTCACAAAACTTCAAACAAGTGTCGTTACAATTTGGGGCACAAGGATTGAAATTGTCCTCGAGTGTATATAGTGCAAACATCCATTTCCAACTACTTCTTACAAGTCCCAGTGGTGAAGAACGTAAAACGAATTACATTAATGCCAATCTCGCAAATGAGCAGCTCCATCAACAACTACAGTGTGAATGATAGAACTTCGACTACAAAGGGGGCTATGCTTTAACTGTTGTACAATGTTATGTTAGCCTTCACTAATTTTTTCAGTTGATTACAAACGAAGCTTCTTGGCTTGTTTTTCCTTGATCAATGCCCCGATTACGTTCAGCACCTGTCACCAAAAATGAAAGCATAGAATGTTAAGCCACAAAGCAGACGCAAGCAAGCGGAACAAAGTGACGGGGCATATTTGAAAGCTCAGTTTGTGCGTCAAGAGTGACAAACATGAAGTAGGAGAAMATTTTATTCCCACCTCTAGAGCAGTGATACTGGGTGAAATTGTTGCAGGGTCCTCAATTCCCAACTGAGCAGAAATAGCTGTCTCACAGCAAGATACATGGAAAATGMAAAATCAGCATTCTCGAAATGATKAGACAATAGAGATCAGAGAAAMAATARTYGGAACAGYTAATACAAGCATAACATWAYCTTACAGGTACCTTGAATTGACACCATGGCATCCGCATTCCTGTAAGTTTCTTTCCTCTCCTCGTACAGCTTGGAAAGTTTCACTAGAGCCTGCCATCACCCGACATTCTTGAGGAGTTGCCTGAATATCCTTTGAAAATAGGTCTAGATTCTTTTTGTGCACAATCTTGAGTTCAAGTCAAGGGGCAGGTACCAACAGCTTAAAGGAAGAAGACAAGCGCTAGTCTAACACCAAGGGCTTTSTTTTGGTTGTCATCTACATGAGTTCTTACAACTGTGAAGAATGYTATGCTGAAAATTTAGTGGTCCCTTYGAGTACAAGACTAATCTCTACATCTCACTATAAAARTACTGTATCCTCGCAACACTGCCATTCCTCGAAATTCAAAATTCCACATACAGAAGTGCTCTCCAATGCTTGAAACCTCGCAACTCGTTAAGCGATAAGATGAAAAATCCCCAGTACATGATCAACAATTATATGATGATTCGCCTAACCATGAAATCTATTTTCATAATTGAACACAAGAGACATGRAATTGAATTATTTACCTCGTCACCGTCTGCACAGTTGGGAACCAGCAGTTGTCGAGTCTTTGCACAATTGGCTACAGTCTCTAGCGGCATATCAACCCAAACAACTATACCATGCCTCAGATTACCCCTGCAATTATCCCGTGCACATCAGCGAGCGTCTCGTACATTAGAACGAGGGATTTAAGAATTAATAAAKACGACAGACCATAAAACTATCTGAGTCCGCATATTTCTGAATCTGAGRTCCACTCAGATGRGAGAAAACATTTCAAAATAAACAAYACRAGAATGGATTCYAAAACAACCTTCGGTGGCATATAMGCTRAGCAMAAGTCTTTAAAAATTCCACATWRACGGTCTRATTTGAAGGATCTTTAAAAATTCCACRTCCATTCTACGACTAGRCCTTCAATTTGGRAAAAGATCGGAACATATGGTAAATTCTAACCAGTTTTCTGATTTCGCCACAGTACCAGCCCCTGTAGAAAGGACCAAGCGCCCCACGGCAGAAAGCTGTTTCAGGACTTCCGTCTACAAAAGAAAGCCACATAACTCGTAAACAAAGATTCCAAATAGACCGATTTGAGGCTCTTGACCTGATGATGCAGTAGCTAATGATTTAGGTGTCAAATTTTACTTGTGAAWCTCAAATTTTCTAGTAGAACGTTGGAGCTCAGGGTACAAGTGACAATGAGGAGTCAAAATGCAGACAGACATCTGTGTCATACAAAAACTTGACTTGATGATGTCAACCATAACAGAGCACAGCCGTTAATTGAATCGTCTTTCACAGGAAAATTTAACGGCATTCGTAACACCAGAACATAAGAGAATGTGCACTCAGACACAGGCATCTGTAAAATGCACCTCAGCCTCTCTGTAGCCCTCTTCGTCTTCCGATAAGTCTGTCCCACCTGCGGCCTGTTGTACTAAGTCATTGCTGCAGAGAAGTACACGCGAACATGACATGTGTCATTAGAAGTGCATCAAAATCGTAACCTATCTGCGAGAAATTCATAACATTCTTGAAAGTCTCTGCTAACACCAAAATCAGGGTATTAAAAATTCTGCTGATTCTGTGACATCTTCTTGCGTTGGCACTAACCATCTTACATCTTGAGTTCAAGAATGAGAGCATTGGTATTCGGCCAAGTACTATCGGCAAGTGTGTAGTTACCATGGGGCAGGTACACTGAAAACGATGGGTGGTCAACGCTGCTCTAGAATGTTGAGTTAGATGTTTGCCAAATTATCAAAGACGTCTACCCAAGTGACACTGCAGAAGCTTGCTAGAAGTCGTAAGAAAGAGAGGTGAACRCAAACCTGTCAAAAAAGTAGTAACCCAGTTCTTTGGCTAATGTCTTCCCTATGGCAGTTTTACCACTGTCCATCAGACCTACAGACCAATAATTTTGAGTATGAGCTGTGAATCATATAGGATTTTGACATGAAACAAAATTTTCACGGTGACAAGGCTGTTGAGCTTTTACCAATCAGAAAAATGCAGGTTCCTTGCAGGTCATCTCGCAATTCATCTGCCTTTTCCTGTGCAGAATAGAACAGAAAAAACAGTGATTAGATCTAAAGTTCAACAATTTAAAGGGAAAAAAATTTCATGATCGTTAAACCGGCACGTTCCTGAGTGCCAAATGTTTTGGGCGGGCATCCAAAATCTAAGTCAGGTTGGTCCTATTTGTTACAATGGAAAATTTCAAAGCCGCCCAAAGTGTGACGCTCAAGTACCTAGAGTTCTAAAACCTATGACAAGTATAGATTTGAGTTCCAGTCAGACAATTTGAGGTTTATTTTGGGCAACTGAAAACTGTGCCGATTGCTAGTTGTAAATATTTAACATGGGTGCATATTTTGTGAGGTTCGGACTACACAACGAATATGAACACAAATGAAACTTAAAATAGACTTTTGAAAGTCTGAAACCGGCATACCATTCATGATAAGGGAAAGGGTGAAGTACTAGAAACAGCACAGAGGGGCTTACCATTAACAGTAGCTCAAAATTTGGACTGAGATCTTCAGCAGCTGGAGCGCAAGCAAAACATTAGCACATTAACATTCTACGATRGGAAGTGGGTTTATTGGTCGTCAACTCAGTCTTCCAACAGCCATGATGGTTTAAAGTTCTATACTGAACGTACAAAGAGAAAAGTTAAGCCCTAAAGGACCAAGTATTCAATTAAAATTCGATTAATCGTATTGTGAAAAATGGAATTCGGATATGGCCACATTTTAGGTCACTAGAAACAGTGAAGAGAAATTAACCGAAAATGAGCCCCAATATGACCTACTCAAAGACTGCTAAAAACACATGAGCCCCGACTTGTCTCTTTCCCTATCAGTCCCTGATACATGGAATCTTTTCCACACATGTGAAAATTAGTTTATGTGCGTTCATCAGCTGATTCACATTGTTCCGTTGAAACAATCCCTGCCTAAATGCTCCCATTTTAATTGAATAGAACAACCTGGTCTCATTCCTGAAGTATCTAGACAATCAACAAGAAATTCATGAAATCAAATCAAGCAATCCCAGAGGCGGTAATGTAATTTTACCTGCAGTGTCTCCGTGTCTTTGCTCACTCAAATTCGTCGTTGACACATTCTGATGGCTGCTGGAAGCCGTTACTACATCGCGTTGAGGAAAGGTCCTTCGTTCCCGCGTTCTCAGCTCAGCGTCATGCCGGAAGCTCAACCGAGAGGCAGGTGGTTGAAATCTTCGGTGCCCTCCACGATGACATGACCAGAGTGCCGTCTCTTGTATAGGTACGAAGCATTTACTTGAAATACTCGCCACAGCAAGAGCTACCATCTTCGGCACTCCAACTGTCTGAACCCTAAAACAAACCCAATTACGAGAATGAGCGAACGAATCTATTAAAAAACAGTACGAGACAACATATCGATAGATACATAGGAATCTGGTGATTTGTGAGACATTTTATAATGGCATGAAAACCTTATATCCTCATAAAACTGCCCTAAACCCACCACCAGGTGCGCAGTCGATTGGTTCCTCCGGGTAGTATGTAGCAGCGACGACCTTGCCAAAGGCGCCGGGAGAATCGCCTGGTCTGCTACAGGCGTCCCAGGATCATGATTAGGACATGACAACTGAAACCTCGAGAGAAGAGATCACTCGATTCAATTCTCAAAATTACAAGCTATGCAGAGTGAAACCACACGTCCAAGGATCACGTTAGCATTGCTGTCGGAGTCTACTAAGCGTTTCTCACGRACAAACACCGTTGTCGTAACAGTCCGAAATCTAAAGACAGAAAGATAGAGAATCCAAGAGGACGAAGCCTGTTTAAAAGCCCGAATTTTACTGCACGCACGAACTACCATTATAAGATGATTACTCCTAATCTCGAATAAGATACATCAACCTCGATAGAAAACAGCGTGAACTCCGCGTCGCGCCACCAGAATCCAGAAAAAGACCTCAGTTCCGCGATCAACGGAGAAGGAAGGTCACTGCGCAATCCCAATACGTTGAGGGCGACCATAAAACATACTAAACCACTCAATCCCCCACTAAAATCAAAATCAGCAAGCCGCAATAAAAATCCTCCCAAACAGGGCAAACTCACCGAAGATTGCGCCTTAAATCTCAATGTGCTACTTGCAATAACGCCCGAACAAAAGAGTTCTGGCACGCAACACTCCAAAACGTAGAAACAGACGTTGTGAACTCCTTGTAACCTAATTTCTGCGAGCAGAGCTGTAAATAATTCAACGTCGTTTTGGGACTGCAATGCAATGTCCCTCAGAGGCCAAAAACGAACGCTCTGCTCAGGGTAGCCACCTCAACATACTATTGAAATGGAGATTCGATGAGACAATTTGCAACCTGTGCATTTCGCAGGATGTCATGCTTTGACTGAGGAGCACAAAAGCTTGAAGGACTGTCTGTTTCCTACACGAACTCAGTCCTTRTTTGCAGTACCTGTGTATCCTTTATGTGGGGAATTGCGAGCGACTATGGTGAGCGGAGGATGTGGAGATTAGTGATTTAGAGATGCATTGTTTGCTAAAATTCAAAATTCAAGAGAGGGAGATGCTCACCTTTAATCTGTGAAGTGGATTGGGGAAGGGRAGATCAGAAGTTCTGGTCCGAGAAGCAACTGCGGAGAGGATACGAAGGAGAAGACTACCTTATCCGTCTCTGGCAAAATCGTAAGCAGGGATCATCCATCCGTCTGACCGAAATTCATCCACTTCTAGAAGAATCATTCGTCGTAAATTCTTTTACAAGGTGAGTAGTGCATCCAAAACTCGCCTACGAGGAGATTTATTTGTCCGAAACTTTAAGAGATTTATGCACAAGGAGGTTTGTTGTTTAAGAGCTTTATCCATAAAGACAAGTGTTTGTTATAAGCCTCACAAAATTTATCTATATACAATTGCATTTCCTAAATCTTGTAAGATTTGTTTATGAAAAGAATCATTAGCTGTAAATATCCTCAAGGTTAATCATTTGCCCTATATCTTATGAGAATCATTCACAAGAAGAAGAATTTGTCAATAACCTCATTAGATATGCTCATGAAGATTGCTACTTGGAATTGTAGAGCTAAGTATGACCTATAATCATTTTGATGCACCTTAACATCTAAATTCATTAATTAAACTAACCATTTAAACTTCAAAGTTGATCAAGTGGAATTTTCACAAATTATGATTTTGTCTAGAATTTCTCATACGTTCATAGGACTTCAATTTGGAAAGCACTCCATTTGTAAGAATTCATACAATAAGGATCAATCTCAGACTTCTCCGTCAACCACTCTTTCTTTTGCAAAATCCATTTATGCATGATGAGTGCATCCCTTATATTGCTTGTTGGATGAAAATTTCTTATTATTGCATTTATATACATGTTTTTTTCTTAATAGAGTAGATAGTGAGAATATGAGATACATATTTATTGTAAATATACATTGTTTTTCTAAAGACTAACATATAAAAGAACAAGGAATTTAGACACTTGCAAGAAACACTTGAACTAGTTTGTCTTCATATGTTGTGCTTTCAATGTGTCATGTACCATAGTTTTTGAGGTATTMAATCAATGAAGCCAATAAAATTGCTAATGGAAGATGTAGACGCATGCCATTAGAATCTTAAATTACTAATATCAAATTTGGTATTTGACTAGTTGGAAATGGATCTTGTCCTTAAGGATTTAGTTCTTTACATGGTTTCAATCGGAGAGAGTCCCTTCACTTTGTTGAATGATGTAGGAATCTTTTGCCATGTGTAGAAGTCATATCAATGATGTTTGTAGAATGTGATATAGTGATATGCGGTGACTTTTCAACCCAATTCTACAATGTGTGTAATTTCTACTACATTAGAATGTAAAGAAACAAACTTGGATTTGAGATTTAATTGAGATTTGAATTTTACTTTGGTCCATGCTAGGTTTGTATACATTAATACCAAGTTTGCTATGTAAGGCAAAACCCATAGTATTATTTCCTTTATTAATTTATCAAAATATGTTTATTATCCATAATCCTTCTCCTCATTTTGAACACACTAATACACCTAAAACTATATGTCTAGATGTTCAATATAACGTGGGAATCATTTGGCATTATGTCCAATAGAGCTCTTATCAAATCTATAAAGCGAAGATCAATGTTTAGGGCAACTATGTCATTGTCTCATTGGGTGTAAAACACATACCCATTCTACATATCAATACCTAGATTCTTGCTTTGTTGTTACATTAGGGGGAACTATTCTTATCCTTTGGATGCTAATGTAGTGCATTCAATCCCCTAGATAGCTCCAATGAGAATCCAAAAGCATTCCTCACATTGTTGAGTAATTTCAAAGGAATTTTTTTGCCATGCATAGAAGCCACATGGAGGTGTTCATTGAATTTATGAAATGGTAACTTTTCAACCCAATTCCAACCTTTTGAACTCTAATTCCATAGTGTGTAATTCTACTGCATTAGGATGTAGAGAGCAAAATTAGATTCAAGATTTGGGATTTGAATTGGACTTTGGTCCATGATGGGATTGTATACCTTCATTCAAAGTCCACTATGCAAGGCAAAAGTCATGTCATTTCCTTCATTAGCTTGCAAAAGATGATTATAATCCATAATCCTTCTCCTCATTTTGAGCTCTTTGTAACTGTGATAAACCCAAAACTAGTCTCAGTTGAGATGTTCAAATTGTGTGGAATGATTTGGCATTACATCCAATTACCAAATCCACAAAGTGAAGATAAATGTTCAAGGCAACTACGTCATTGCCTCACTCGGTAGTAAGAAAGTGTGAAACACATACCCATCTTCCAAACTTCATCCAACTTCATCCAAATCTAAGTTAGCATTAGTAAAGACACTCACTCTTGACGAGGACCAGTACCAATAATCCTTCTCAATCTAAAATGATCTTAGACCTACTAATAAAAAGAACAAACAACTACGCTACAAAAGGCTCTTCCCTTGAAGCATTGCTTTGCTTTTCCAGTAAGGCAGCTACTCAAACTTCCTCAGTGTCGCTTCTGTCGATGTCGAAGCTAAGCCTCCCCGTTTGATAATGCTCTGAAAGCACACTATCGACTCCATGATTGTGAAATGACTCACAACCTGATGAAGGCGAGCTTGCTGTTGTCCGAGACCTTCTTCAAGGTTCGCACTTCGTTTGACAGGTAACACAATCCCGTTTTCTGGTTGTAGAAATACGCCTTGCAGGAGCAATCTTTCAGGCACTTGCTGTTGCAATCCGYGACGCTCACATGGAACGCCGTGGCGTACAGGTTGTAGTTGTAGTCGTAGCCTGTGAGGCGCAGGAAGCGCTGGTTGGATGCACCACACTTGGAAAATCCTGCTTGCGGCTTGCATCCCTGGGAGAGGTCCTTTCGGTTGATGGGCGTGAATGACGCCGAGCAACTGCAAACAAGCAAGCAATGCGACACTCCGCCTTTGTCAACAAACGTGCTCCCCAGACACAATAACTCAGGCAGCAAGCACCCTAAATATATATATGAAGCCCATTGCTCGCTGACAAAGGGAGCGGAACCTCTACATATATACAACATTGTTGATGTACATTACTAGATTTCTGCCTCCACAACAACGTTTGAAGGTTACTGATTACACAACAAAGTTATGGACAAAGTATAAGAGAGATCACGTGAATTGGCACTTTCCATAAGCTGAAAAACGTTGCTGAAAAAACAGCATCTTGAAAGAGCCAATTCAAGTGATCTCTTTGATTGATCATCTTCTTATATAACATAATTAGAAGTTAAATTCATTCCCTGAACTACTTCCTGAATCGTTAATTTCGTTAAATTGGCACGAATCTGGGTGCCAAAGTTTGAGACATTCATCTGCACGAAGCCCTGAAAACTAGAACCGGAATAGAATTGCATTTCAGGTTGCATGCCCTGGAAAGTGTCGAAAATCCTGAAATTCCGTTAATCTAACGAAATTGACGTTCTGAATGAGTTTGCCCCCTGATTTAAGAAATCTGTCTAGAAATTGAGTAATGAGAACTTAGTAACAAATCCGGATCCAGTCTCAAACTAATAGATAAAAAATTACGTCTGTTAAAACATTTGGCAAAAATTTAAGAGATCAAATTTTGCACTTCCCAGATGCTCTTCTGGAAGTTCATGAAATCTGTACCGGTCCTAATTTTTTTGATCATTTAGCACTTGAATGTCACTATTTGGGTACTTTAAAATTATGCCCATTTAATGAATGATCTTACCATAGCAGCATTTTTTCCAACGGTTGCAAGCACMCTGTAATAATGAAAACCACCCAAGGTTAGAATCAAGACAGTGGAGCTACCAAGAGCGTACTAACCTGCATGTGGTGTTCTTGCTGCACACTCCGTAAGGCCCACAGAAGCTTGGCAAGTCGCAGTTTGTTGGCAGAGCCACGAAATAGTAATCCCAGAATATGCCTTTGATGAGGTTGTGCGTGCGGAGATTGCCGTCGGCGTCGACAGAGAAATATGCGTCGTGAGGGTTTGACCTTACTCCGATGAGAGGAAGCGGCCCAGTCGTGTACACCACGCTGCCGTCCGACGTCGGAGGATCCGCGGCGAAAGTCACGTCGAAGATCGCGACTGCTACGAAGACGCATAGGGCGATGGCAAACACCTTCGTCTCCATGGCGACAACCCTCTAACCAAACCTCTAATCCACACTCTAATCTGCAATGGAGTATCCCAAATGCAAGCTCTCCCAGCACTCGACCAAACTCCCCGTAATCTGCAAAGCAGCTAGCACTCGCAATTCCGAATAACTTACCCTGAACCCAGCTCTCTTCGATCTTAAGAACACCATGCATGCAGTGCCAAGAATCGATCGAGCAGGTGCACGCTAGCTTCGGCATTAACTTCCATGCTCCGCCAAGCTGCTGTCCTTGTGTCCCGTAACTTGAATTATGGCGAGCTGATCCGACGTTTCCACGCACGCTTGAGTCAGGACTTAGATTACTAGCTAACAGCCGATTGTCAGACGTCACCGAGGCTGCACATTCTTCTGAAATGACTGTTACAAACGTTTCCGTAACAGATAATTCTTCCGGTACATTTTTGCCCCATCATCTGTAACTTATTACAATGTACGGAGTACTACTGTGTAATCAGTTTCGATTTTTCACATTCTTTGTACGTGTAAAAAGTTTGAGTAGAATATTTGTTAAGTTTATTAGCTACTGTCCTGTACTGTCCTGTACATTTGAGCTTGCCGGTGCTGCGCTGGTTCCGCCATGCTGAAGTTTCGGATGAGATCCGGGAGTGCTGGAGTTTCGGATGTGGTCAACGGAAGCAGTAGCAGAGCTTGCCGAGTAGCAGATAACTTAATGCTATTAAAGAGAATAAGAGCAAGCAGACGCGACGCCACGGGTCGACTGTGCCGTGATGATGGTCAGGATTCACGAGTTGCTTCTGGATGGGGACTGACTAGGAAGCAATCACAATTCACAAATCTTTTTGGTTTTTTTGCTGGTGATTTAAGATGAAAAACACATCAAAATAAGGAACTCAGCTTAGTTGGAGCCACCTTCCTCAAGAAAGAAACATGTTTTTTTGTGGTAGCAATTGAAGATCATGAATTTTTTTTTTTAAATTATAATTTTTGGATATGACATGAAATTACTATGAATTTTCAAAGTGTAAGCTCTCTACACCACGGAAACATGATCACATAGCACCTCAAGCCACACGTGGTGGTCTTGTACTTTGTCCTTACAATGTATTTTCATTTGTTTTAGGAAAATAAAATGAAAAACAAAAACATCACATAGTCTTGGTAAGCAAACCAAAATTTAGAAAATTGACAATCCCCCAATACAAATTAGGTGTAGGAATGGTTTGATTGCACTTCACAAGACACTTTCAATAGAATTCTACTTGTCACAAATGTATGCACAAATGGTTTTGGGTGTTTTCATTTTAAAGTGATGCAAACTTGGATTTGAATGCATTGAGGAAAAAATGGATAGAACCGTCCATAATCATCAGTATGTGAACGTTCACCTACAAATCATCTATCAAAAAGGACTTTTACCTAAACAATGAAAAATCTAATATTTTTGGAGGAGCATATGTCAACTTCAACCTTTTTTCTTAAATTGTTATCTTTGAAAGTCCATGGAATTAGGAAGAATGGAGATTTGTAGCCTTTTAGACAAAATGATTAAATTGTGGCATGAAAAGAATTGGGCATGGATTCATCATTTATGCTCCACTTTCCCTTTTCACATAAATTAGTTATAAACCTTGTACAAAAGTGTTGAAGCATCAAGTGACCAATCTAGTCATATCACTAACAAAACAAAACAAATTATCTTTTTTGACTTAATTATTTGAAACTTCTTGAACTCTATGCTCTCTACTATGCTTTAAGAAATCACTTTGCATTGCAATCATTCAAACAAAATTTTAAATTCATCTTATATCTAATCATTGTTTCTAATTCAATATTTCAATTTAGTTAGTTACATTCAATGGTAGTATTACAAAAAAATTTTAGTCATCAAAAGTACTACTACCTCTATCCCATTGAAAACCTCCAAATACAATTCATATTCCACAAAAAAAACTTGGTATGTTGATTTCGACCATTGAGTAAGCATTCACTATATTGAATGGCTTTGTGGGGTCAAATGAAACAATCTCGGAGCATTCTACTCTTGGCAAACTTGGTCTTTTCCATATGAAGCACCTTGTAATTGTTGCGTCTTCARACAATAGTATTGACAATGGGTTTGGTGACGACTTTCAATTGGCACTATAAAGATTTGGTTTCCTTGTTGGGGGTATTTTGATTGGGACACATATTTTTAGAATCCTATTCTTGCCACCAACTCTTAAATCATCWARAATGACTAGCTGCCAACATTCACAAACTATGCTCAAATATAATACTTTTCACATGAATTTTGTGTGCCTAAATGACAATGMCTAAGCTAGAGATTTTGCATAGATTTGAGGGATGAGTTATTGGTTTTTTTAATGCATGTTTCACAAGCATAAAGATTAAAAAATATAGTTTTGATAGAAGTACCAGCCATAACCAATCAAATAAGCAATTCTAGACATGATCTAGGGTAGTGCTAGGCAAAACAAATATCTTAAAAGGTGAATTGACATAAATAAAGGGGATTGCAAAAATTTAGTAATTTTATCTCTTGAATTGAAATTACTATGAATTTTGAAAGGCAAAAGTTGGGCTTGACCTATGACCAACCACTAGAGTCATCTAGATCCAATCATTCAAGGATTACTTTCCCACTCATTGCTTCATACTTTCTTGCTTACTTATGTGTCATGAATTTATTGGTCCAAACCTTGAAAAATTAAAAACACGCATTCCAAAGACAAAATGGAATTTTGTACCACCTTTGGTTGGAAATACTGCATCCTATGGATTGGTGATGGGACACCAATTATTAATGGGTACTTCTACCTTAATCCCTTATGGGGAAGATTTTGAGAGGTTTTTAGTGGGACAAAGGGAATACTACTATTGATACTTTGCAGTGGAAAGAAATGTTTAAAAATACCTTTAAAACAACCCATTCATTTTGATTTTTAAGACCTCTAAGTCTCAATTATTGAAACTATCTAAGAGTTAGGCACTCTTAAAACCAAAAAATACTCTCAAGGTTCATGGCTTATCTTTTAGAGTCTAGCAATTGGAAGTCACAGCATTTGGAGGTAGTGTAAAGTAAAAGAAAGGTATATAAGTGTCCAATCTATTGTTTTAGTATATTTTCTAAATCAGGGTACCTCATAATGCAACATGTGAGCATGGAAATGTGAGTATATGACTTTTGAGCCTATATATAAGTAGAAACCCTACATCCATTGAAAGTGCTTATAGTATAAACATTTATAATATAGGTGTATAGATTCCTAGGCTCATGATCCTAGGCTCATATAATAGCACCCTTAGTTCATAATGTGAATTTATATTGAAAATATTGACTATAAGCCTTTTAAACCACGGATCTTGGGAAATTATAGTCAATACCACCTCTTGAGATTGGCTTGATAATGGTTCTGGTGATTCAAAACTTATGTAATATTTAGCAACCAAGGATAAAAATATTGTCTATACCATGCTTTCTCTTGGATTTAAAATTCCTAGTGTAAAGTAACAAGCATTTCTTGGTCATCAAAATTTTGGAAGCTTTCATTAGTTGAGAGTTTATTATCCATGACTTCTAACCTCTAGCATATTAAGGTTTTTAGTGCTTTTTATACTATTGTGCTATTTTTTGTAGAGATACAATGTTCAATAAATGATAAAAATAGAGATGTTTTGCAAGCTAAATTCTTATTTCTCTACACAAAATTTTAGAAATATTTTCAACTTAAATTACCACCCAAGTATTCATTATGGTATTGTGCAATTGTATAACAAAAAGTTGAGTCAATTTGCTAACTCTTTTGGAATGGGCTAGAAAAAGGAAAAGAACATAAATCTTAAAAATTGTAATCTTCCAATCTACACAATCAAAGTTTCTAAATTTTTTTCCATACACTCCCAATTCCATACTTGAGTAGTACAATTTTGTGTTTGATTTTATTCATTCACATTCACTAATGCTCAATGCACTAGAAAATGAAAAGTTCAAACAATCTTTGCTAATAACATATATAAGACCTTTATGGATGTTGATGTTCAGAAACAGGAACTAGAAATAGCAAGGAGAACTTACTGAATGGGTGATGTTCTCAAGAGCATCAACGATACAATGGGTGTAGTCATARCTAGGATATATGCACCATTTGTCACCAATATGAGGATGGGGAGTAAACTGCACACAAGTGGTTTACGCGCCAATGTCAGCATCAACTTYGACATTATATTATTGATAATCTTRAAAATAAACATTGTTACMGCCGAAGTAGGAACAGAARTAAAAACAAACAGACATCTAAAGTTCACTCCRTGCATGTGGAMAAACATAMTTTTGACTAAGTTTTGRTTCACAATGTACAAGCTAWTCAGTAAAAAGCTTAGACGCCAWTTTCCATATTCCAAAGTGGTAACTCTACTTCAAGGAAGTAATATTTGGAACGCAACGATATTTGAAACAMGGTTGATATCACAAAATGAAAGCAATGCATAGTTTACTCAAGCATTTTTCAATTGCTGTCATACCTTTATCCGATACGCAATGAGGTCGTACATGTTGGGATTTTCGTTCTTCATGTCCTGCTTCATCCGAAGTGTTGCCTTGCCTTCATCAATCAGGCCACGTCTCATATCCTCAAAGAGCTTAAGTGACTCTTCAATTGGCCTGTTCCTCCACGGACTGTCTTTCTTTTCTGATCGACACAATTTAATTTCCTCTGCTGTCTGCCCAATTTATCAATAGCCAGTTAAAATAGGCAGGCTCTCTGGATACCAACAACAAAGATTGAAACTTTAAGCTGAATACGGTGTRCAACCCRCTAGGTTGTGATACTGAAAATATATGGAGATGGAGCGAAATATCAACAGAGTTACGCAAGGAACACYAATGCAGCAATGATATACCTGGTGGTCCACATATGCACGTCCTCTCTTGATCAGCTCCACAGCCAAATCGAAGAGCTGAGGGAAGTAGTCGCTACTATACGTTACCTGCATGACAACAAATTCGGAGCATTTGGACTCGGAAAATACCCCAAAAGTGTCGACATCTAGAAAGATACTTAAATATTTTGACGACAGAGTAGAAAGTTAAGCATGTGAACCTGAAAAGGCTTCCATCCCATCCAATTCACAATTTCATGAATGTGATCAATATACTCCTGCTTCTCCGCTTCAGGATTAGTATCGTCAAACCTACAATCAAATGCAATCTTTGAGTCAAATTACAAAGTTAGATGCTGAAATGGAAGCATCTTACTCGAACCTTGACCAGGCACTTCTCATACTAGAGTATGAGTCTAACAATCCACGAAGTATTACTTCTGAGTTGAGCTTTGTGCACGCAAAAAGAGAGATAGCATCGATAAGTATCAATTGCTAGTGTAAAAAACAAGGCACAGCTMAAAAATACAGACTTCAAGCGTCCSCAGATATTTAAGACAAATGAGATTTTAAAAACAGATAATGTGAGTTCACCTCAGATAGCAGTTTCCTCCGGTTTCCTTTGCAAGTCCAAAGTCAACAAACATGGCCTGCAAATTTTCATTCGAAGACAATGATATTTTCGATTYAGAAAGCGCCCATTTCACACATTAGAAGCTCGAAATATCCTTGTCCTATAGTAATTATTCACATTTTGCATCGAAACCTTCCAYGAACCTGACCAATGTAGCAGGAAGCAGACAAGGAATATTTACCTTGGCATGACCAATGTGCAAATAACCATTAGGCTCTGGAGGGAATCGAGTGTAGAACTTGCCACCAGTTTCCTTMAGATGTTTCTCCAGCCTGACCCGAGGATTCTGTGGTCGCAAAATAGTGCCGTCACTGAAAAAGACCTCTGTATGCACCTGCATATAAACACAGAAAATTTTGAAACGATTCCAAATGAGCWTTCACCCTCACATAGTAAAAGCATGTTCTTCAGGAATCTATAASAGTGACACATTTAAAACAGGGGAAACAAAGGGGCAGGAATGTACTGATATGTTGTCTTCAGGCTTTGGGAAGATGGAATAAGGGTCGTTCTCCTCTAAAGCTTCACCAACTGTAAGGGACTGCTCAGTCCCTGCTGCGGAAGAAGGCTCCTGGATGGTTCCCAAGAAACTCTGCTATTAGCATCTGAATAAACATCACAACTTTTTAAACTTATATGCATAATCGGATATGAAATACTTGGAGACATGAAACATCTCAATTATTAGGGTGTCATAAAGTGCCCAAACCAATTTAACCCCYAAGTGCCGAATTGGCCAAACGTGGTCGCTTCCATATCTACCGTACAGGAGTTTAAGTGAATCAGTTACGACGCTTAAAGGGAGACAACAAAACGTACCAATAAAAAGAAAGGATATCAAACCCTACATTATTGAACAATAGGATTATCTTCTGAAAATTACTACAAGTAAAATCAATTATTAGCTTCCAAAGTAGACTTTCTATTTTCAGTGCTCAAACAGGGTAGCCAAAATAGGCATACTGAAAATTCGCACCTCCGCTCTTGGTTTTTTCTCTTTCTTTTTCTTGACGAGCTTTTCATCATCTGCAGCAGTTTTTTCTCCAAKCAGGTCCTTAATCTGGGTCTGCAACTCTTCCTGCGCAACAGCCACACAGAGGTTCAATTATCAAATCCAAGTACCATTTATGCACATTTTCTCAGTTCAAAAATTTCTTAAAGCACATWAAAGGAGGCGACCAAGGAAAATCTTCTCTTTCAGTAATCAACAACTTTGAYGCTTATTAAAAGTTGAATACGCTCAGTGAAAATACTTAGGCTCACATACAAGTGTCAAATACCAGGTGAACCCAAGCAATMTGACCTCATTGGACCTCCAGATGAACAAAATGCTGATTACAACCATAAGCACACGATCCACTTCCGTAACGTGCAAACATAGCAYAAAAGCAGATGCATTTAGACAAGTCACAGTGACGAGGGAAAGTYTTGAAATACCATTGCCAGTTTCCCGTCTGCCCAAGGCAACTTTGAGCGCACCTGCGAGAGAAGGATTCCAACTAAGAATCCCCCCAAAATCGATTAGGCTCCCTCAAACACGTGGTAATCAGGTCTTGATCTCAAACAAAAAACATCTCCTCACTTTTGACACATTGATTCGTAGAAATCAATAACTCACAGATTCAACCCTCTCCATACATTCTCCGATACAAYGAATAGGCAAATTCATTGAACAACACTCATGTGTTGTCTCTACCCCAAGGGAAGAGACGCAGCAACAGCTCAAAAATGTAATAAGTTGTGGTGCCTAATCGAAATGAGATTTTTGTTCRAAGCAATAGGAGCATAACAAGGCCCCTCATTCAAAGAATAAATTTCCTAGATTTAGTAGAAGTGACATTTAAGTGACATTTAAGTGTGACATGTGGTATTTATAAAAGGAAATTTTAAGACTGTTGCTTAGGGTTTTTCAATTTTCAATTTTTCAATCAGTAGAAGAATGGCAAGTGAGAGTTTGACACTTTTTTAATATGATTTTCTACTAATTAAAACTATTTTAAATGTATATGTATGATCAATACATAGCAACTAAATTTTCTTCAACTCTTTGCAAAAATTTAAATTCTAGTGGAAGTACAGCATACGCATTATAAAAAAAACACGTACCGAGGACTAGATGAAACTTATGCATTCATGTTTGGAATAGATTCACTTGCATTGTTTAGGCGCTTGCTATTCTTCGCAAGCAAGTAAACGACTAAAACTAACCCACGAGAAAACCAACAACACAAGGACCCAAAGAAAATGAAGGGTTTAAAATTGCCTTTGGATGACTCTTTGTACCCTTATGGATGAAGAATTTCAAATTTTCATTCAATTTTGTTTGGTGGATCGGAGTTGCTTGAACATGTTTACAAACTATGGAGTATTGGAAGTTCTTTCATTGTAGTATTGTTGGTCTTGCCTTTTGGGAAGGGCCTCTATCTGCCTTAATATGCAAATCAACCTTAGGTTTTGTTACTTATTGAGGTCTTAAAACAACACTTTGTAACATGTTGAAACTTTCATCTTTTGGAGCTTTAGTTGTGGGCCTTAGGTGTGACTTTCCTTSTTATGGCTTCTTGCTATGCTCCATTGGTGGACAAAGTTYACASGGCAGCTATAGGGTCCAAGTAAGCAATTGCACTTTCATGTGGACCTTGTAGGTGGGGAAGGATTGAATAAGAATTATACACATATTGGTTCCCTCAAGATTGACCAATCCCAACCAATGGGATTGTCCACAAATTTTGGAGAAACTTGAAAACCTAAAACCACTCTAATAAGACAATTAGTAGAACTCTTCTTGTTTTCTCATACTTATTATCAAGATTTAATGTAGATATGCCCAAGCATTGAGATTTTGGAATCTACTAGCCTATGTCATCCGAAATTTTAATTAAGGTACACCAACCCRTTACCATTCAGCAACCCAATTCCATSAATAATCCATCYCAATTCCATCACYCAATATTGGCCCCAATTCCACCTAAAATCCCCCTCAATTCCCTTCATTCTATGATAAAATTAAGGTTTTTTATGACAAAGTCAAGGATTTTATAACAAGATGGAGTAACGTGCCATTCCATTAATAGAAAATATATAGTACTTTATTAGGCGGTTATAGGTTGGTTGTAAGTTGTTTATGACTCTAGTCTAGAGGCAGTTTAATAATTTCAAGGCTAACCACTTCAAAAATTCAAAGAAATTACAATTTTGATTGGAAAGTTATAAATCCATTTGGATTTGATTCATGAAACAAGTACACACCTCTGAAAAATATGTGCCCCCCTTGGAATCGACCCCCAAGATGAGCAGATTGCAAATCAGGGTGGGAATAGGCTAGTGTACCTTAGTGATTTATTTACCAAGAGTACCACTAGTTATGTTTCAAATTTGGATCACAATTGTAAAAGACAAGTTTTTCACTTTTATCATTGAAGAAGGGGCTTATTATGTAGGTGGCGTCTTCTGTAGAATTGCATAGTGAAGATGGAAAACAGACTTASAAGTGCACACGGGGCAGCATTTGTATTGCACAGTGCAAAGAAAAAAAAATGTAMCACAAACAGGGAATAYAAGTAGGAAACGCAATACAAYAMGRGAGAGAACAAASACAAGTTCAAGGAGTAGAGAGCACAAGCCGTGAGCAAAGCACAAGCAGGGAACGGGGAGAGTGAAACACAAGCAAGRATCTTCATGTGATGTAAGTTATCCTCAGGAAGTATTGACCACAGCATTCTAGCCTAAAACGAGGGCCTCATAAAGTTGCCGATGGCAWGAATGACTGCAGAAGAATTACGAGAAAACAATATATTAAATATAAGTGCAGAGAAAGTGCCTACATGTAAATTTGCATCAAACAAGTGCCTCACGGCACTTGTGAAAAGAAATACCTTCCGAGACTCTTTTCAACAATTCGCAAAACCCTTCATGCTCAATGACGTGTACATGCTTAGCAGTAGTACCTACATTCACTACAGTCGCCCTCGCTACTTGCTCCAGCCTAGCTCATGACATGTGGCAGAAGGTGGTCCTGCCCATATTGGCAGGTGAAAATAATTGGACACATCATTTTCCAAACTTCCGTGCAACAGATTCCATCGAGAGTTGTCTCTACTCTAAATAGCAACATAATACAAAGGTGGACAGGCCATTTGCTATGTGTCGACAACAGTATGGAACCTTGGGGTCTATGTTACATCCGCTCCATAACAGAGCACATATTTGACAAACCTTACCTACGCAGCTTACCCTACTTCGGAGTTAATTCGTCGGAAGTATTCGAGACATCGTGACGAAAGTAATGCTCCAAAGGTTTTAGTTTCAGTATTATCGCTTAGTGACTCATGATTCCACCAGACTTGAGCTTGCGGATCCTGCAAAATGCAATGAGCACTATTCAGTCACACAAGGCCTCGACGACTATGATAKAAACACCACACTAGGAAGTATTCAAAGAGACGTTCTCGAGAATAGCCGACTCCAAAATCTACCATTGCAAAAGCATCATAAACCTAAATCTGTCAAAAGCTTGACGTCCTCACGTCGGTGAAAAGCAGAAAACTTTCAMGTAAATGCTTCTTCACATTTGAAAACGTCASAGTAGATGACTTGTCAAATGCAATGTGACTGGCTGATTCTTCAAGCATACAAACTATCMCACAACAGTTGAAGGTGAGATACAAAACATACCACTGGGTCGCATGAAAACTCGTTGTGGCGCACTCAAATCATTTCCCAAGGGTCCTAAGGGATCTCCATTTCGATGGAACGAGCCTGAACCACTACTGCTCATGAAGAGGCTGCCAGAATCTAGTCTTTTCATAGAAGATCCAGCAGTAAGTCCCTTCTTTTTCATATCCTTGACTAAAGGCAGACGATCTTCATTGATGATCAAGCCTTTGTCTTCATTTTTKGTTTCCTCTGAGGAAGATAAGTTGGATGGAAAGAGATCACTTCTCAACCGCCCCAAGGTATTGCCACTAATTCCCTTTTTCTTGAGGTCCCTATTCACTTCAATTCGCTCATCAATAGCTGCAGGTGCGACTTTATCGTCCATTTTCCTTTCTTCTTCGAAAGCTGTGTTCCTTTGTTTGGATACGGGGGCTCTTGCCAGGGACTGGGGAACTAATGGAAGTGCACCCTCTACTCCTGCACGTCGCAAGTGCAACTGCATTCAAAAAATTGGATGTTAGCAGCTCATGCACCCCACAGTAAATGTAAACGTCAGGCACAGACTGCCGAACTCTCTAAAGAATTTTCGGGCAACAAGATAGAGGGTACTAAAACCGATAGGAGTGCGAGTTTCGGGAGATCACTATGCAGATRCGGAGGGATCACTTCGATACAAGATCGAAACTCTCTTCAGATCAAATCTTCATCACTGTATATGAATTTCATATGCAATTTCAAAMCGGGAGGTTGTAGAACACTGAAGTGACAGTAGACAACTCATTTCRATTCAAGGATGAGTGGCCATGGGCATTTAGCCAAGGTAGAGGATACTACCACCAATAGGAACCTCCCAAACATAACACTCCAGAAGAGCGGAAAATACTACCCTCTACCTTTAACGATGCTTCTGAAAAACAAACGCTCAATGAAATTTATCATCATAAGTCTAGCAAGCACTTCTTCCTAYCCCAGTAACAGAGGACAATAAATACCTGTGCATGAAGATTGACCTCATCAGCACGAGAAAGAAAAGGAAAATCTCCTCCCGATTTCAGAAGAGCTCGACGAGCCCCAGGATAGCGAGCGCCAGTTTGATCTTTCAGGAAAGAAGGGACCGCACAATAGTCATTCGTCTGCGGCACCGAAATAAATCTAATAAATGAACTAATAACTTGATCAGCAGAGTAACAAATTGTAAATTTTCATGATTACGCAAGCAATTGTTATAGAGTTTGGAAGTCATAACCACAGAGCAGAATCTCACTTTCACAGCCAAATCAACGATTCCCACCMAAAAAAAACGCGGTTCATAGACAGAAAAAAGCTCGACACCACATCAAAGAACCTCAGAAGGCAATCTTGAGATCAGAAGCGGTAAMCGAAAGTTTAGCGGTTCTCACATCCATTATAGTAACCGAAGAATCAGCAAGACCGAGCTGCCCCACTGCTGCTTGTAAAGTATTCAAGGTTAAACGTGAAGCCAATTCATCCCTTGTCAGAGTTTCCAGCTGTGAAAGTAAGAAAAGCTCATATTAGGGTTGATCCTAGCTATGGATCTTCCTTCACAGAAATAATAAATTTCCATACAAAACCAAGCCCGCTACATGACACAAAAAAACTATTCCAGAACAGCAGGATAGACAATAAGAAAGGTTCAATCATTCACAGGCACACCTCCCATCAATAACCTCGACAGTCTCGAAAGAAATGTATGATGAAAACTGAAACAGAAATCAGGAAACATAAAATAGCTAGACAATTCAGGACAACATACCTGGCTCACTACAAAGTCAATCGAATCAGCAATTGCAGGCTCCTGTGGACCATCACGAATTCCCGTGAGGACGAACCGTTTCAAGACAAACTCAGGCGTCCAGCTTATGCTACACGACATCCAGCACAGTTGAACCAGTCTTGGGTTAGAGACTGCAGCTTTCCGCAATTGCTGCTGCAAGCAAGCCAGCTGCGTGCCGCAGAGCCTATTGCTGAAATCTTCCACCGTACATAGATGTCCCCGATAGTTCTCCACATCTACGAACTCAATGCAATTCATAATGGCCAGTGTTTATTTTTCTGGCAACTTGTCACAGGATATAGCCATGATGGACCTAGCTCCCTGGAAATATTCTCCATTGCTGACAAGGTATTTAACCCTTAACCCCTCATCGCCTCAACCACTCAATTTGAGTTCACCACATTGCATTATGATGGTTGCAAGTTTGAGGGCTTGTAACTTTTTCATCCAATATTTGTTTTCAATCAAATTGTCGTGTTTTGTTCCTCTTAAGGTCTAGTTATTGTGGTAAAATTTTCATGTCAATCCAAGTTGTTTTGAATGTTTCAGAGCAATTTGAAGTTCAAAATCTAGACATTTTTGCTTCACAATCAACTTCCACGGTTTCTAACTTCTTCATACATGGTTTATTTTCAATCATTTTTGTTGGAAAAGTTTTACATACAAGTCTAGTTTGTGGGGTTTAAAATTTCATATCAATCCAACAGGTAATGAGTGATTGAGAAGCATTGTAGTAGAGGGAGGTTCACCCATAGATGTGATTTTTTGCTACTTGTTTCACTGTTCTTTGACATTTCAAAACAATATTGCAGACACATTCAATTCAATGATATTTTTTTCACCAAAGTGTTTGTCTTTTGGTTTAATTTGAATCACTTTGTAGTTTAAAGTTTCTTCATTTGAGTAGGTTTAGAATCAAATTTCACCTCCAAATGTGTTTTCAAGAAAAGTTCAGCATCTTTTTTCCACACTAAAACATTATAATCTTCCAATCTATACGGTCAACTGACCCTAAATTTGTTTCAATCCATCCACAACATGCACACTACAAGATTGTATGGTTGCGATTTTCATACTTCACTGAAATGTAGATTAGTAGCACTTGAAAAGCAAGGATGTTTTTGCACATGTTTAGACTTTAGGCGGTAAGGGGTTAAATGCTAGACAGGTCACCGTGGAAACCATGAATTATGATACCGCAAGAATCATTGGTTTAAAAATTTCAAAAGTAAGCATTGGAAGTCAAAGTATTGTGGAAGATCTTCTATTTTTACACAAAATTTCAAGGATGAATAGTTACGCTTTTGTCCTACACAAAAAGATGCTCTCTCATTTATCAGCGTTGTTAAAGGGTTATGGTTTTTTGTTGGCATTCGTTGTAAAAGTAAACATTAGGAGAAGTATGAGCCCTCCAAAAGGTTGTCAAAATTAATCAGCTCGTAGGGCCTGTGACATTACAGATTTTTAAAATTTTAAAATTTTAAATTTCTTTTAAATTTCTTTTTTAAATTTTTAAATTTTTTTCATAAATAAATTAAATAAATAAATAAATTTTTATTGATAATCTAATGTGGCACTAGTAGTGCCATGCAAGATTTCATTTTTTTTTCCATAATAGCACCGCGGCCTTTTTGAACTCGCACCCTCTTGGAGGGCTCATATTTCTCTTAATGGTAGGCAAACCTGTACTCGTGTGTTTTAAACAATAAGGTGCATCAAGAACTCCAAAGAATTGAAGAAATGTACACCAAATTAGCCTTGTTGCGCCCAGTCTGATGACACTAGAAAATCAAAAAATAATAAAATGAAAAACTTTGTATTCAAGTGCAAAATGAGGATTTCTACAATGAATAGGGATATTAGGGGAATCAAACAATTAAGGGGGTTTAATGAAGAAAACTATAGATGTTTAGAACATGATATATAGGCTCCAAACACTTCAGTCACTATTGATGGACAACAAAGGTAGATATTTATATAGTGTGAAATGTCAATTAATTAGTATGGGTCCCTTTAATATTCCTATTTAGTGTAGGTTCCTACAATTAGTTGTAGACCAGTAATATGGTGGAGCTTTATTTACTTGTAATTGATTGTGGTGAACACAAACATATTTTAATTAGAAACTAGATTCCTTTCACTGTGACAATCATTGTTATGTCTGTAATTACTTGCAATCCTTGCCACAAATCTAGATGTTGTAGCTTCAAACATGGAGGATCATGGACTCGTCCAAATAAAGAACTTTGCACGTTGAAAGGGACTTCTATAGGGAGCGGCATTCAAAAGTGCTAAAAAATAGGTTTGAATTCCTTAGTTCTATTTGAAATTTGGAAACAAGAACTTGATTGTGTTTGGTCCACCTTTGCTTAGCAAAGATGTAGAAAATACTTTTGTTTTGACAAACCAGTCCTATAGAATACTTTTGCATGCAACATTTGTGAAATTATGAAATTACTTTCAAACAATTAAAAGAAGACTTTGCAATAATCTTCATTCAAGTTTCACCTAGAATAAATAATTAACTAATTGACTATGACATTTAAGGTTTTTAATTGCATGCATTAATTTGATATATTTTTGAAAATTAGGAAATGAACAAAATTTCAAAGAAAAAAAATTCTTCAACAAAATTTGAATGAATTGAATATTTGATGAAAAAATCAAGGCTAATGAAAGTTTAACTTTAGACATAGTATGTTTTGTAGTGTGATTAGAAAAGCAAAACTCTTCTAGAAAATAATATCATGCGTTTGGTTAATGTGCAACTACTCTTTCACTTATATCAAACTTCCATTCATCTATAATAATTATGATTTTAGATGTAAAACCCTTGCATTGACTATCYCCTAAAAAGAGACATCAYCCTCCCCGCATTRATTGCATTGCATTMTATTTTTTCAATACTTTTTAGAYTGTGCATCACACATTCAAATAAATAAYAATTCAACTTGATTATTTAAAATAAATTCAAGTCAATTCATTTTGAAACTGCATTTTTTAAATCYTTTTGCAATCAAAGTACATGTATATTTGGAAGCTACAAAAAAGTGATGATTTGATTGGCTATATCACAATCCTATAATACTTACAATCAATATATACACATACAATCTAGAAAAAACTTGGTCGTGTCACTTGGCTAYATGGCAAGCCTCCATAATGTGAATGATAAGAACAACTCTTTGAATGTATCCKAGGGCAACAAGTCTCGCAACAAGGTAAAGGCTTCGCTTGAGGAATAACATTCCTTAATACATTCTTGATTTTTTCCAAAATGAAACCAAGMATTYTTTTTGATATAGTGCCACACAATAAAAAAGTATTGGAATTTGAAGAAAGTTGATCTTCAAAATTGATTTTACGCTTTGTAATGCAATAATTTCCATTGTMACTTGCATGTTTATTGCKAATAGAATCTTTGCTATTRGATTTAGCAATTTTAGCTYGTTCTAACAATAAGTGCATTGAAATGTATTTAGAATCTTCTACGCRTGATTTTTTTCTTCTTCCCATCATGTTTRTATTGTAAAATACAAACTAAAGGCGTCAACGT
This sequence comes from Pleurozium schreberi, assembly GCA_006891605.1. Classification (NCBI taxonomy): domain Eukaryota; kingdom Viridiplantae; phylum Streptophyta; class Bryopsida; order Hypnales; family Hylocomiaceae; genus Pleurozium; species Pleurozium schreberi. The sequence goes on along the minus strand of VACF01002404.1, from coordinate 1,918 downwards.
ATATATTGCAAAAAACAATCTAAAACTAAAGGACCAAATATAAAATAATAAAGATATAAGGCAATTTATTCYAATTSTATAGATGTTTTTTTWRTTTAAATTCTATTAAAATACTAAAGTCTACTTAAAATTATTTATTAGACTTAGAAAGTCTAATTTCATTAAGTTTGAAACCAACTTTTTGTAAAACAACACTTACATTATAAAAATACATAAGTAAATGGATATTTGAAGCTTTTTGARTTGTTGAATGTTTGAACTAATACTTTAATACTCTAAATGGTAACTTATTCTTGTATATGCTCAATCAAGTATATTTTTAATTAACAAACTTAAGATTAGAAGGTATGATTTTAAGTTTCTAATTTTTAGATATATATATTTATAAAAAAGTAAAAAAAAAAAATGTTAATTTTGTTACTATTGTATACTTTGCTTTGAGTTATTTGTTCAATAATTCTTTCATATAGTAATTGCTTTGAAATAAAGATTCATCCGATTTGAATTGTATAAAAAATGCTTTCTTTTCAAAATGATGGTTTTAAGTGACTTCTATTTGAATGAATATTTTATTACATATCATTTCATTATAAGGAATTTCTTATGACATTTGATATTATACAAATCAATTCTTTTGAATGCTTTTTGTTAGTTTATAATTTAAAAAAATCTTCAAAATCATCTATAATTGTTAATTAATCAATATGAKGACAAAATATGTTTTATGAAAGGCATGTATTTTTTGTTATTTGTTAKTTTGTAGTTAATGAAATAAACATTCAATAATAAGAATTAACAACCTCATGGAGGATTGTTTGTTCAAATTCTCATATACATGTGATGTAGATAATGTAGGTTGTYTATCTATTAATTGAAATAGGCATCATAATCATATGTTGAAGGATTTGTGTAATACTGGAATTTCTTACTAATTGTTCTTGTTAGTTATCAATTGATAATCAATTGGTTAGTAATTGATGATAGGATTAAAGGGGGAGTAGGTTAAATGATTTGAGATGTGGGATGCACTTGGTTGCTAAGCTATACGTTTGTTAGTGATTTACTATTGAAGGAAAAATCGATGCGAGGAGTTTTGGGTTGTATTTTGATAAGCTATTTTATCAAGGCAATCTCTAAGATTTAATTTTTGAGTAGTTCATGTACCATGATATTTATTTATAGATTTAAATCTATTATGGAGGGGATATGAGGCTTCAAAGTGAATGTTTTAGGAATCTCAGGCACCCAAGAAAGGTATATTTGGAAGCTTCAATTCTATTGAGTTTTTGTAATATGGCTATGAAACCTGGAGGGCATCTTTATTAACTTACATACTACCCCAAATGAAGAATTCGGCTACAATGAATATTTGACATATAAGTTATGCACAAAATACARATGAGGTGTGGAGACTGCTTTTTGGTTAGTAGTAAAAAATGTGCACCTAAATTGGATAGAATTTTAGATTTGTGTAAGAATTGATTTATGAATTTTTGACAAGATTTTCTACATTTTGAAAAAATTTCAAGACATTTAGAATTTCTATCCATCATTTCTTTTAGGTTGAAGCTAGCTATTGCAAGTTCTAGATTATTGTGAAAAGGTTTAGAAAGTCAATAGTGGAAAAATGTCCACCAAGGTTGAATGATATTTTAGATGTCGGTGAAATTTGATGTATGAGTACTTAACAAGATGTTCTACATTGTGGTGAAGTTTAAACACATTTGCAGTGACTGTCCATTATTTAATTATTGTGGAAATGATAGGATAGGTGTTAGAAATTAGAAAATTTGGGAATAGGTTTAGGATTATTTATAGGGACTAAAGGCATAAATAGATTATATGCAAAGTATTTATACMGCAAATGCCTCAAGCTATTCTAAAAACATTTGCTCAACTTTGTAACAACATCCAAATG
>VACF01002402.1:0-87502 GCA_006891605.1 Pleurozium schreberi | reverse complement strand
TAGGCGCTCAAACATTCGATCCATGTCTCCCCAAACCGTAACGCGTACATCAGGATTTGCTCTTTCATCCTCCAACTTCTGCATCAAACGCTTATAAGAGTTCGACACGTGATTATAAACTTTTTCCGACTCCATTGCATAGGTGAGAAGCCCACTCATGAGGCGAGAGAACACGCGTGCAGGGTCTTGTAGTTGCCTTGCCCAAAACATCCAACGCAAGTTCCCAAGATTTTTTGGAAGGATCGTGCTTAGAACTCCTACATTTGCCATTCTTTTTATTAAAGACTCCGCCTCATCCTTCTCTTGAATTGCCAAGTTCAACTGTTGTTGTAAGTCCTCGACCGATAGCATGGATGTAGGTCCTTCCAATTCTTGAAGAGGCTGTGCTTGCCAACTTGTACCCTCTGCCGCTTTCACTTCGGTGACCTCGTCCACGGCTTTGCCTTTGTCGAGCGGAACCGCGAGTTGATCTGGAGTCTGTTGGCTATCCTCTAGTGAACCCTTGCAATGTGAACATGTCTTCTCGTCTTGTAATTTTTTCAGCATGTCACGGTGCTCTTGTAAGTGTTCCTCGTATCTCGTGCAATCTTGCTTCAATTGGCTGTTTTCGAGCTTCAGTCTCTCATTGCTGAGCCACTCCTCATCATATTGCTGCTTATGTTTTTCCGCCATATGACTCACCAATGTCGCATGTTTTTGCTTCGTCTCACGGTGCTTGAGTAAGTGTTTTTCGTGTGTCGCGCATTTTTTTGTCAATTCCCTATTTTGAACCTTCAATTTTTAATTTCTGAGCCGCTCCCTGTCATACTCTTGCCTATGTTCTTGAAGGTCTTTTTGCAATGCCGTACACCTTTTCTTCCACCCATCATGTTCATCTTGTAAAGCAGAAGGAGTTTTTGAAAAATCTGCAAGCTTCTCTTCGAAGTCACATAAATTCTTCAGGTCTTTCAATCTATTGTCCTGCAGTTAGCTCGCAAATTCAACAAACTTCTTGAAAGCTATAGCCCCATGCATAACCTGTGGCGTGATCTGAGAGAATGATTCCGCAATTGCTTCAAAGGCAGGTGTACATTCAGCCACAAGTCTAGCTATACATGATAAAGACAAAGCGCTTTTCCACATGTTTTTGAATTCCATGTCCAGAAAACCGCCCTTGGATTGCCCATCTCCCCCTTCATGTGAACCGGTTTCATTTGAAAGGCCCCCTTCATTTGAAACGACAAAACCGGCTGGGCCGACTTCAATTTTCTTCCATCGAAGAGTACACTCCAAAAAATTATTCATTTCTTTCATTCGAGGAAGCTCGCGTAATCTCGCAAGATCTTCACGATCCAACAAACTCAGGAGTGGATGGAAGTATAGAGCAGCTGTTACTTCCTCATCATTGACAACGATATCAAGAGCTGGCTCTGCCAAAGGCAATATGTTTTGCCATTGACTCGAGGTTGCACTTTGTTTTTGGTTCGCGTCCTCATAGTCCTCTCTGTTAGTAATGTCCCCCAATGCATTGCTGTCGAGAAGCTCAGTGATTCTTGCGGTTGCCCTCTCTAGTTCTTCGACGGAACCTCTTCCTCCTTGAGTTCCTTGGACTTATCCAAAGACGCAGTCGAACCTTCTGGAAGACGGGGCACTTTAAATACAAAAGTGTCCTCCACTATATTTGATACGCGGGGTTTGGGATTCAATGATGATGTGGGAGCGTCCCTCACAACTACTTCCGCATGCACATCAGAAGACGCGAAGACTTGAAGTACTGATAAATTTATTTTAGTTGAATCCGAAGCTTTTGTAATCTTTTAATTGAGTTCATCCATGATCATAACTCCATTACTCGAATATGAATAATGAATTGACTTCAACTTGAACTTCAAATTGAAATTGAATGAAAGAAGAAGTAATGAAATAATGAATTATGAAATAATACTTAGGAATTTCACTGTTAAGTGCTTAGGGTTTAGGGTCTAGTTTTTAGGGTTTGTAGAGTCTAGTCTTTAGGGTTTGTAGGGTTTAGGCTTTAGGGTTTGTAGGGTTTAGGGTTTGTAGGGTTCAGGCCATTACTAGCATGGATCAAAGGTTTCATGGAAAGATAGGAATCCTAAGTGCTTCAGGGAATCCAATGAGCTTCAGTGGACCACTTTTGGTCCGCTGGTCCGCCCCGACCACTGGTCCGCCCCGTCCACGGGTCCGCCGATCCGTGGGTCCGCCCCGTCCGCTAGTCCGCGCGTGGGTCCGCGAATTATATACCGTCCGCCCTTCCGTCCGCCCATCTTGGGTTGTCCGATGGGATGGCCGACCCAACTGAACCATCCGATCGTGACAGTGACGTCCGCCCTGGCGGACGGTATATAATGGGCCGCTGACGGCTCCGTCCGCACAATTTTTTCGCTTGTAGAGTGGGTGATCCAGTGGCAATTTGTCTCTGCGCGCCTCCTTCTACTTCAAGTGCTAAAACTGTAAAATTGTTAAACATTGCGTTGTCAACTTCGGAAGTTGTCATTTGGACATCATGCCTAAATATCCTTTCAAGCAAAGTACAAAGGGAAAATCACAAGAACTGGATTGGGAAGTCTACTTCGACGAGTTTTATGTGGCCAATGAAGCATGGGAGTACGAGTCTCCTGAATCTTGGACTTGCACGACGTGCAAAAAATATGTTACAATGTCACATCTTGCCAAACTGTGGCCATCGCTTGACACCGAGAGATTAGAGAAGAATGTCAGGCGTTGGGAAGGCCCTATGGAAGGGTGCACCAGTGAACATTTCAAGCAGAGATTTGAAGAAATTTGGGCAGCTACAGGTCTAGCTGCCTCAAAGCCCAAAATGATGAACTATTCTACCATGGCTATGGTTTGGGCAGAGATTGTATTGCAGAAAGATATAGACTGGCGTACAATGATAGGGAAGAACGAAAAAGAGAAAATGACGGCTCATTCAGCCGTGATACTTACCAATTGAACAAGCGCAAGCGATTGCATGCCGTCTTGGTCTAATCGTGGTCAATTTGGTTGCCCAGCTTGGCCATTGCCAGATGCAGAGGACAATGATAATGAATTTGCCTCATTACCCTTGCCACCTCCCCCTCTACTTCCAGAAACACATGAATGCCGAGACAAGCGTGACAACATCACCTATGAGCATGACATGCAAGAAGCATTGAGGAGAAGTAGGGAGGATTATGGTCCACCACGTAGGCACCCCACATCATCATGTGATTCTCATCGTGATCGGGATGCCGGTGCCTTACAACATGGAGGAGGAAGTTCACGGTCCAATCGAGACCGCCGATTGGACTCATAAGACTTTCCAAATGTCGGAGGGGGCTTCTTAGACCCGAGGAACGTGGACTTGAGGACTCCACAGCAGGGCGGATCACAATTTTATCCAACAACGGGGGAACTCATGAAAATCCGAGTTATATGGAATATAGTGGTTCGCAGTACGACGGCTCGCAGTACTATCCCGGAACAGGAGGACAAGATTCATACGCGCTTTATGGAAGCTCATTTTATAGTGGATCCAGTCATGGAAGGACTACAAGGGCTGAAGGCAATGCTCGAATTCCTCCTCCAACTTTTGGATTGCCTTCCAATCTTTATTGTAACAAATATGGAGTTGGAGGCAGTAGAGGACAATCAAGCGTACATGGACCACATTGTGGCTACGGATCTACACGCAAAAGTCAGAAAGATGGTAGCAGTTCTGACTCGGAATGAAATATAGTACAATTGAACACATTGACGATGCACGTAGTATTTATTACAAGTAGGTTTTTGTAGTTTGCAATGGAGGTATATTTTGTTTGGTAGCGAGCTGCTATACTCATAGTAGATTAGTAGATTTTTAACTTTTTTTTAGTACTTATCGTGTACAAGTGACATAAAATTTCAAGTTTCAAGTAATAAGAATACAAGATTGTTGTTTGAACACAATTAAAAAAGCCAAATTTAGCTCAAAATCCTCAAATAGGAAGTTTGACCATTTCACAATGAATGAATGGATTTAGTTCTTTAAGGGTTAAGGGCCTAAGGGCCTTGCCCCTAAACCCTGCCTCCGTCCGTCCGCTGGTTCGGCGGTCCTCCGGTCCGCTGGTCCGCCCGTCTAGCGGACGGGGCCTGTCCTCTAAACAGCTCGTCCGTCTATGTCTCCGGACGTTCGAGGACCAGAGGTCGTGGACGGTGGACGTCCGAGCGTCCGGACGTCCGTGCAACCCTGAATTTGACTTCCCATGATGATTGTCATATGTGGACACTTTCACGAAAGAACGGATGAAAATTAGCAAGTATCCACTCACTAGATGAGTTTTTTGTCACCCAAAGGACAAAAACTGTCCTCCTCATCGTGGAGGGATTAAAAAGGGAGAAAAATCTAATAAAATTATGATACATAGTTAGTTGTAAATTTTGGTGAGTATTAACTCTGTTGGGAAGCGTCTCAATGACAAATGGATCTTTCTGTCCCTGACTCTATCTTGTCCACCTACAAATCCTATTGGTTTTTGAAGGCGAGGATGTGATTATTTAGCTAGTTTTGATAGCAACTTTGTAAGAAATTTCTTGTAATTTGCCAAAATTCTCATTGCTTCTATCTAAGTATCTAACTAATAAGAATAATTTATAACATTTCCTAAATTGATAGCCTCATCTATGATTTTAGAGCTTGAGAAACAATCAAAATCCAAAAAATAAAAGATAGTCGAATGCTAGAAGGGATYCCAAGAAAGAAATCATTGTATGAGAATAACTGAAGATAATTGCAACTAATTGGGACCTAATTCTTAAACCAACCATTGTATAGATTATTGTCTAATCTGCTAATATCTATATGATTTTTTAAAAGTTTTGTATATTTTGCTTATACATTTGTAAGTTATTTAAATATTTAGGGGTTTTGATTTGGAAGTTATTTGGAGATAATATTGTCCTAAAGTATTCTCTTCATCTTTCAAATAATGGACTTGGAAGCAATTTGGGATTGAATTCTTCTACTCTACTTATGAGAGCTTTGTTTCAATTTTAAATGCATTTAATCCCTAAATGACCAAGGCCTCTATTTTGCAAAAAAACACTCAAAACTTCCATTTCTATAGCAAATAGTGGAAAATTTGAATTTTTTTTTGTACATCTAACCATTGGATCTTAAACCTCACTAGCATGAAAATATGTGGTAAAATTTTCACAAACTTTGACCACACAGATTGCAAGATATCTACATTTAAAGTGAATGATTGACTTTTTTGTTTAGACAATGGCTTATACGTGAAATATTTGCACCTTTTAGAAATTGCTCTAGGATTATTGATAGATTTTGACCAGCAAATGGAGATTTTTACATTGATAGACAATACAAAGATTCATTTAATAAAAATGTGACATTTAAATCCCTTCCACGGAAAATAATTTAAAAGGCTTAATGATTTGATTTGGTGGAATCGGTCTGTTTTAGACTTCAATTGTGGTCCTTGGCTTTGAGTGGTGGAGCTTGTTCTGCAACTCTGCTTTCATTTAATTGGGTGGCTTGGTTTCTGATGCATGCTCGGTTGAGAGAGGTGAAGGTGAATTGGAGCTACGTACAATTCTAGCAACCTTGCATGATTCGAGCTTGGAGCTGTTTCAAGTAGAGAGTGCAGATTTTTTGAGTTTATGAAAGGTCCTTGTCTTACAAGTTCGACTTAGGGGTGTGAGCTTGTGTCGAATTTATTCCTTGAGTGGATACTTATTCCCTCTTGTTGTATGCTGTTTCTGAAGTAACTCTGTTCCAGTAGAAATTTGCTAGAGCTGCAGATTTGGTCTGTGAGTTCCCATGCAATTCAAGTTGTTGAAGAACAAGGTGTAAAAAATTCATCTTTGCGTACGTCTAGATTAAGCGTCAACAAACTATTTTCGTAGTCATAAAGCGCATCTGTCAGCAGACCAGAGTTTAGTTGTGCCACGATGTGAATACTGAATTAATGGACTCGAAGAGCAAATGCTCATGAAAAATGTCGTATTAGGCTATGCAGTGGTGTAGCTTATACTTGAATTTCTTGAAAATTCGTGATCGTTTGCAATCTGCTGTGTGTCTCAAAAATGAATTTACATTTAACGATCTGTAAATTTCGTAGATGAGAGAATTTGGCCATCACAGTTGATGCGTAGGATTGCTAGCTCCTTTGCCATTGAAAACTGAGATTTCAACAATTAATTCCTATTGATGAATCTAATCCTGTGACTGATGTTTTTCAGGTCTACCCACTCTTTCTTGCGATGGGAACAGCTCTAAGCGCTGGCGGATTTACGATCGTCCGGAACCTCACTCGCAACCCGGATGTCAGGTAATCAAAACGATCACCGGCTAATTAATTGACTAACCCGTAATTGTATAATTCGATCTTCGGGTCGTATAATTATATGGTGGTTGGATTTCTTGATGTTTTCTGGACATAATCGTGCTTGCACTGACGTCTAATTAAGTTGTGAATTCRTTTCGCAGAATTTCAAAAGAGGATCGGGAAACAGCGATGGTGGATAACTCCVAAGAAGGGGAAGCCTACAAGAATCACCGTCTCCGAAAATTCCTGGAAGGCCGGAAACCGTGATCATCGATCATGAATGAATGCCCAACATGTCAGACCACATTGAAACCAGTTCTCGCTCACCACCCAAGTGATCAGTGAGGCCCCTTTTCTTCATGGCCAGGGGCGTTCAGGTGCCGAAACTGCTGTCGGTGTCTGCAGCGTGGATTGTGAATATTAATATCAGGCTTACCGTTACGATGTTGCCTCTTTTGAAGGACGACTCTGAGACAGCGATTTGTTTTCTTCGTGGCCGGCAAGGATTTACATTCAATGAATAGATAGAAACGACGACAGTCTTACGTACGGCCGTCATGAACAAAGAGTCTACAGGTTGGGAGCAARCCCGCTTTTACTGCAGTTTTGATAGTTCAACTAGCCCAATTGATGTGTGGACGTAGATCGATAGTGAGTCGGTAAGAATTGTTAAAGCAAATTATTCAGAAATCGATGTAGCCAGCGGCGCCCTGGCGAGGTGAGAACTCTATGCAGGCAGGCAGGGCCATGGCAGTCACATATTAATCACTACAGACTACAGGAACATTTTCTTTTTCAGAGATGAAATCACCTGTTTTCCATATGTCCTGATATTTTCGAATTATTTTGTGAATACTTGAATGTCCCGTGAGTTTTAGAAGAAAAAGTAGGAAATGAACGTATCAAATTCAATGGTATATATCTTACAGTGAGGTCTATGTTAGCGTAAACCATTTTTCGTTTCATTCGATAATCASAAAATCAGTCAGTGTTTTCCAGTGAGTCCGCCTGGAGGTCCAAAGTTCAAATTGCTTATGTAAAGTGATATTAAAATACATACGGCATCATATTAATTATTATTATTGTTATCGTCCTTTTTTCATAATAGAAATCATTTTACTATCATGGTTCAGTCAGTGTCTACTGGAACAATTTAACAGAGAATCTCTTCTTTGCCTTGCCTTAAAAKTTGCAAATACAATTATGAAATTCACTTGAGTAGTATAATTACTGATATACAACAATTTGAATGATATAAAATGAATGATTTGAATGATGTTGAAGTCAGAGTGTGAAACAAGTTATTGAAACTGTACACAATGGGTCACCATATAATATGTCACATAATATTGATTAATACCACCGATCATACCGAAAGCAACACGTTACTCAGCAACTTGACAATTAAGTGACTGAGCAGTGTGAGTCCAAATCTGAAGGAGCATGAGATGACTCCATGGATCAACAATTTGAAAATACAAACTTACAAATTATGATGGTTCACTTGACAAGACATTCAATTCAAGGGAAAATCATTCACTCAGCTGGGCTATGGCGGTACCACTTGTGAGGTCACATGAGACTGAGGTTAGCTTGTCCTATCATAGGTGGTGTCAATTGAAATGACAACACACAAGCTTTTCAGTGCCCTAAAATCTTGCTAGAATTGAGAGTAAGGGAGACTGCTCTTAAAGCGACCATTTAAGAGCTGATTGCGTTTTTAGGGAAGCTAAACTCCTCAGAAATAATTTTCAGTAAATTTTCATAGGAAGAAAAAAGAAGTTGTCATCTAACCCAAGTTGTTTCCTATTTTTTGTACCTTCAAGGAATTAGTTACAAAATTTTGAAGTTGTAATGTAGTGATCACTGAAAGCGACCACCTCCTGAAATGTACATTGCTGGTACATTGAAAAAAGCAAAGTGTATCTTTGTATCATGATTGCTTTTAGAGCATGGGTGCTTTAAGAGCACACTACTTTAATTGGCAACTTAGGATACATGACCATGAGTTACACAAATAGAACGTGACACCTAATTACTTGAAATTGACAAGTTTTAAGAATTCATTAACCACACTAAATATTTRTGTGCTTATTGTTTTAAACTTTTCAAGTCACTCAAGCTAAAKAAATTATGAATTAGTGAAARTTTTGGACAAGAAACTCAGAAAGAAGGTTATTTCACTTTCCCTTGTGCTAAAATTTTAATGAAAAGTTTGACCACAGGAGATTTATATCAATATTCTTTTGTAATAAAAAACTCAAGGGATTTATATGTATCACCATGCATAATATCATGGAGGATTTCCAATATCCATATTAAGCATTGACTCTTTTATTCATTTGTGAAATTGTGGGGTGTAAATAAAGCAAAAGCTAGCATGTATTGCTTGAGAGTTGCTTTCAATGTGAATGTGCAAAACACTTTTAAAATTTGTAATTACAATGTGCTTAGTTACATCATAAATAGCCCAAGAAACAACCTATGTGCTTAAGGCAATGTTGGCCATTAGCTTTTTGGCAAAACAAAAAATTACACCATAGGGAATGAAACGTTAGGATTTGCATCTATCTTTTGGTGTAATTTTCCATTCTTACTATCTTTCAGTTGATATTTAATCCTATACTTTATAAATTTCTTCTATGTCCATGATTATCCTATGCTATATAAGGTCAAACGTGCTATGCATCAATCTTCATGCTCTAAAAAAAMACTATGCATTGAAAAGATGGCCCAACGGGTTCCGCCCGATGGCGTGTGCGTGCACGAGCAAGCGCGTGCCCGCGGGGACGGAGTACCCCGCCAGCTCGCAGTCGTGAGTGGATTCGTGCGGGATCAGCAACGGCGCGGGTGGGTGGAGACGGAAAACCTCCTTGACGACTGCTTGCAGGTACTTGAGTTTCGGAATGTCGGCCTCGCGCACCATCCGGTCTTTCCCGACGACCTTGTCGAGCTCCGACGTGAGCTTTCGGAGGACGTTGGGGTTGCGGATGAGCTCCGCCATGCCCCATTCCACCGCCACCGAGGAGGTATCGACGGCCGCGGCGATCATGCTCTGTTAAACGACCGACCAGCCAGTTGTCCACAATTAATAAGAATATTGCACGCAAAACGAAAGAAAGTGTACATAAGCATCTCTGTGTGTSCACTTCAGGTGGAGATTAGGAACAAATCGAATAGAAAACACTGCAAGGCAACTGCACCGAAGATTGTGAGATTGTGAACAATAGTAAGATCTGCTTATTTCCCAAAACTCGAAGTGATTTCAAATGCCCAGATATCTGCTAAAGTTTCGTGATTAATTACCATGACAGTGGCCTTGATGCCGTCCACATCCAGCCTCAGTGGTGTTCTCGGGTCCTGATCATGCATGGTCCGCAGCAGTACGTCCACCATGTCCTTGTCCGACTCCGCGATCGGCCCTTTCAGCCGTTTCGCCTCGTGCTCGGCCACCACTTTGTTCAAGAACGTGTCGAGGCACCCGTGCACCGCCTTCATCCGCTTGTCGATGCCCCCGATTTCCAAGAAGCGCAACCACGGCACAAAGTCGCCGAACATGAATATGCCTTTCAGCTGCTGCAGCGCGTCGATCACATCCTTGAACTCGTGGCCTTCCGCGTCCTCCTCTTGACGACCCGACCGGGACAATCGGTATCCCAACACCATCCGGAAAATCTCGTTCTTCAGTTTGATGTTCAGCCTCAGCTTCACGTCCACCAGCTTCTTTCCCTTCGCAATATCTTGCATGATCGACCTGCCATACAACACAGGTCAACACGCTGGTGTTACAGAACCGCTTYTGTTGAAAACATTTCACGTCAGGAAAGCCTCGCGGTCGACTTCCGAACAGTTCCCGTTCTCAAGAATTTTCGAAGTTCTGCGTTTGATTTCGAAGACTCTGTTCTCAAGATGTCATTACAAAGTCACCTAACGATTGAAAAAAGACACAAAATTAACTGCTGTCGTTTGAAAAAACATGCATGCACGAATTGTAATGGATCACAAGTGCATTGCGGTTCAGTCACTGTAAGGACAGCGCAATTACCAGAGCATCTGCTGCGCTTCTTCGACGCGCACCCGCTCTGTGGCTTCCAGCCTCTTCGTCGTGAGAAGCTGCAGCATTGCAATCCTCCGAAGCTGGCGCCACATCAGTGTATACTGAGTAAACGTAATGCTTGATCCCACAGAGAAAGATGGATGATTTCAGGCTTAGGATTTCGAACTTTCAAATTATGATCGCATCTAAGGATACCGGCCGATGTGCACGAACTGACCTCGGTGGTTGTAGGAGAAGTGGAACGCCGAGATTTTCCGCTGCGGGCGAGACGCCCAGGTCTTGTCTTGAGTCAACAGCACCTCTCTCGCCATTTTCGGCGAGGAGATCACGATCGTGGCAACAGAACCCAAGCGAAGCAGGAACACGTCGCCAAACTGTTTGGCCCAGTTCTCCATGGTGAGGTGTGGCTGCTTCCCCAGCAGGGGCAAGTGGCCGACGATGGGCCACGCGCCCGGCGGGGATGGCGGCTCATGGAGCCGTTGGTGCAATCTCCGAAGCACCAGGGGCAGAAGCAATATGGAGACCAGCGTCGTCCAGAACGCGAGTACTTTCTTCTTCTCTTCGTCACGGCCATGTCCGGGTGGGGAGTTGAGGCGAGCCAGAAGGCTTGCAAGCGATCTCTTGAGGTAGTCCATGGCGCCGAACTCGTTTCGGTGCATCAGTGGATATGCTTCCTTCTCTCCCAATCTCGACTCAATATCTGCACTCATGAACACGAGCTGTTTTAGTTCTCGTTCATATATGCATGCCATGCGAGAGGAAAGCTCTCTCGCACATCCGTCTCCCGTACTTTCAATCAGCGGAAGTTGAGAAACACAAATGAACGACTTGTAAGTACTTCTCTGCCACCGGGCATGTGCGATGAACACTCCTGAAGGAGACAGTTCTTTAGAAGCCCCTAGCGGCTGATTCTTGCCCATGCTTACATGCCGGTTTAGGCTGTAGTTACCAATGGTGCCACGCTTGCTACCAAAAAAAACAAGAAGGGGTGCGGCCAGTAGAAGTTCATCGGTTGTGGACGTACTTGGAAGCAAAGCCGTTGTACATTGCAACACTTGGAATTTGAAAAGTCAAAAGTATTGGTCACTATGTACCGTGACTCTTGAGTGAATGTCCTCCACGCCATTGTCAACTCATTATTTTAATCTCTAGTTTGTATATTCAACTCTCCGGTTATTATATTTATGGGTTTTAGTACTTAAGAGGGGAGCCCTATTAGCAGAGATGGTGACATCAAGCATGGGATAATAGATCAACAATAACAAAAGACGTATGCAACTAGAACCATTATAAAAAAAAGTCTTACATTTGTCGAGAAGTCCACGGCGGCCAATCGGGCATCATGTTCAAGACACAACCACTCTTCAATTTGGGCATCTCTTGCCACCGTGGCATTCTAGCAAGCAACACACTAATCTTGTCACAATGACATGCTCTTATACGTGGACAACATGCTTGGGTAAAAATTCAACGCAAAACATCTTCTAGCAAGTCCCTTGCAGGGCTTGCAGGGCTTCTTCTGGACCCCAAAGTTTTACCAGTGGTTATATATATAATATGTACTTTTGTCTTTTTAGACCCTTAGCTAATGGTGGTGGTTATTTTTAATAAAATTTGTCAATTATTTGATAGTAAAGTAGTGTTCTATCTAAATAACATAGCAATCTCAAAACTCACAATGTTGTTTTTCCTAATAAGGACCTACTTTCACAACATCTTGGCCATAATCATGGGGTCATTGCTCGAAACACTTGTCCTATTAAGTGATTGGAGATTTGGAGTGACGTTATTTTTTGATATAACTTTTAAATCCGAAGTCCTAAGAACATGAAATAAATAGTAAACCTATCCAACTTGATGGCTCTCACATCTTAGGAAATTAAGAAAAGTAAACTTTTCATAAATTAGAATTCAATATTCATAATTTGTCACATTGTCAAGTTTAGGGGGTTTCACTACATTGTGCATATCAAAATTAAAAGGTCGAAAGTTGAAATTTTGGTGGTCTATTCCCACAATCCCACATTAAATAAGCATATGCCTATAAAGGGGCATCTATATGGTCAATTTTGTTATAATGGCGCATTCACTCAAAATGGTGGGCCATTTCATTAGAATGGTGCCCATTCCATTACAATGGCGTGAAATACGCTAGAAATTGCATGACATTCCAATAAAATGGCACACATACTGCCATTTTTGGCGGCAGAATGGCGCCAATATAACGAAATTGACCATCTGTATACATCTATATATGTAATTTTATATCCTCTAGGTCCATGCATAGTAGGCTCCCTAGCACAAGCACTTTATTTGTGCATCAAAATAAGAAACTAAAAGTATGTGAACTACATTAAAGAAAATAATTGGATAAGAGCTTGTTGTTTTACACACTCCAATTGACCATTCAATGTTATCCAAAAGCAAAATTCTAGCTCATTAGGCATGTAGAGCTCAAGTTCAAAACTCAATATGAGGTGCAATTATAGGAGGAAAGATCAATTAGGTGGTGACTTTGTTTGCGTGAGCCGAATTGATTGTTTTGCTTCTTCCTTTGATGCACACAAAACTTCATCTTAAAAAAAACTAGGGGATGATTCACTCTTTGGCAAAAAGAAAAACAAGGACACTTTAAATTGACCCCATGGTTTCAATCTACTCCAATTCTCTTTTTTGATCAGTTAATCCAATTATTCCAACATGTACTCTAAAACGAACTTGAAATATAAAATACTTGGCCAAGTATTGCAGCTTCCTTAATTTGTGGTTGACAAACATATACCACAAATCATCTATACAGTCAACATCAAAGCTTTCAAAAAGTTTATCCACTAATGCGGATTATGTAGAAGAACAAGTGACATGGCATAAAGTTGACCTATCGTCAATTTCCATCCTGCCATCCTGTCAATCCGATAAAATTCCATCATCAAGTCAACCGGAGATTTGAGAGAGACAATGCAGTATTTGTTTCCCTCAATTTCACTGTGGACTGCATATCTCCAATGAGTCCAATCATTTGTAACATCCAACACCCAAGACTCTCATTCAATTCCAACTCTTTTCAAGTGGAATCTCTAATCTGTTTTCAATTGTCCGATTCAATGAGTAACTTCCTAAATGAACTTCTAATAATGAAACTTCAGCCACTAACTTATACAATCCATGTTACAAGATCGGTTGAATGTTATCACAAATTATACAAGAGGCTCTTTGAATGTGTACACATCCCCCGATCCCCATGTATACCCCAAGCACCACTATACACAACTTCTGGCCTGGTTTATTTTCAAAACAAAAGCCAATGAAATTTGCATCCCTAAACAAGATTGAGCAATTGTGACAATTCCAACTCGTCACTTAAAAAGTTTACAGCTACAAGGAAGCATATCGGCTTAAAATCTAGGAATAATCGGAATTTACCCATTTGTTCATCTCCTACTTGGTAGTCCCCAACCTGCCAATTGATTTGAAATTGCCTTTAAGCGCTTGGACCTCCACATATGAATGTTAGAGTGCACTTTGGACCAATGAATCTTTCTCCTTCACTCCAAACCATGCAAGTGGAAGCTTTTAATTGGAAAATGACGGCTTCCTTTACGACCAACCTGAATACCTGATGAAAAATGAAAGTGAATAATTCAGTTGTACTGTCCAGAAACAAGCCAAAATATGTGCCCAAATCCACAAGAGCTGGCTCCCTTGCGAGCCTGGTGAACCGCTTGGCCAGATCCCAGAAGATGCGAATGGCAGAAGAAGAATCCATGTCACTTGCATCACGCTGTATGTCCATCGTGGGTGTGGCCCTACGTCAAGCTCCACAGCACAGTGATGCGACGATTGTCTCTGGACAGTCAGTCACGACTTTCGAAGCTTAAGTAGTTTGCAATGCAACGCAACCAACGAATGACTCACGGGTAATTTCCTGCCGTCCGTCCGTCCCTCTTGCATTGGCCTCACTCGCGATCGATGAAGTCAGTGGGCGGCTAACCTTTCGCATTCGTATATAAAGCGCAAGCTTGCCAGGGCAGGGGGAGTCAGTCCGGCCTCAAGTGCCTCAAGTATCGGTTTGAAAGTTGGCGAGTGCGCGCGCGCGCGGAGGAGCAAGCTCTGGCCGGACATGGCTGGATTACAGTGAGTACGGTGTTAGTTATTATGAGTTAGCTTCAATAGTATTGGAGGTATGTAACATGAAATCTAGACAATCAATTAAATTTTAGCTTGACTATTCTAACAACACGTGATATTCATCATTGGATAGCAAAGAATCCAAAGATGGATGACAGTACTTAATTTGCCATGAAATAGTCTGCATTGGAGAATTGAAGGTGTTGTAGGACTCCACCAATATTATTGAGTCTTTCTTTGTACCCTCAAGTAATATTTTGAGCCACATTCTATTTTTTTATGCTAAAAATGAGACTTCATGTTATTATTTTTTAAAATTAGAGAATGCACTTCAAAAATTTAATTTAAAAGTGGTCATTGTTTCCAACAAAGAGCCAAAAGGGTAGATCAAAGCTAAAACTCAAAAGACATTTTTTATGCAAAATAAATTTAACATGAATATAAAACACTTAGGGCCTTAGGCCAATACACTAGAAACATATTTTTTAGAAATCCCTCCTCTAAGAAGGTGTATTTCTATTAGGAAAGCTAGCCTATCAAATTTGACAATGTAACTAGGTGATTGCAAGAAACACTTCACATTTTTGTCTCAAAAATGCAGTTTTTGGCCATAAGACTGGCACTACTAAGTCGTACTACCAAAACTATGTGTCAGCGGCGCGCCTATCAATGTACACCATCAATTTTGGGCGCTTGCAAATCTACGTTGTCAATTGAGTATTACATAATACTATGCAATACTATTACTATGGAGTGCTACAAGGTACTATAGAAACCACTGGGAGGAGAAAATAGAAAACAAAGGGTCTACAGACCTTTTCATTTTTAATAATTAAAAAAAAAATTTTAATTTTAAAAAAGAAACTTATGTGTTGGAGAAGATTGCGCTCGAATTGCACTAACAAACTCAAGCAGGAAAAAATTTCCCTCTTCATAGCCTTTGCGCAAAGGAAGGTCACTTTCACCCCATGTGTGCAACCGACATATTGCTATTTTCATAAAATCTCATTGTGAGTCCTTTCAATGTTAGTAGTCCTCCAACACATCCAATTTGTGGCTTCTAAGTCACATTTTTGGGTCAAAAATAGGACTAAAACCCCCCAAAATGGCCAAGGTAGACACTAGAGTGACTAGACACCTAATTGGGGGCAGATTAAAAATAGTAAAATAGTTTTTAAAAATTTGGAAAATTTTCTCAATGTCTGAAACTACCACATGTACCCACAATTTAAATTTCATCCCATATGAAAAAAAAATGCAAAAATTATGAGCAAAAAAACACCCGTCTGAGGGCAAGGGGATAAAAAATAGGACAAAGCAATCACCCAACTTTTCAAAAAGSTACTAGATAGGACAAAAAAACACCAAATTTTTATGACTAACATATGTTTGAAAGAAGAAATAACTACCTTAAATTTATAGTGACAAACTAACAATTAACAAACGTAGAAGCGCCTACAGTCAAATAAAGGGAAATAAATGCCTTTTGACAATGTTGAAAATTGAAATTTAAAAGAGAAAATTAAACATTCATCAAGTTAAGGTTGAGGAGCAAAACTCACTAATTATAGATGTGGCTTAAAAGGATGCAAACATCAATTTTGATAGTTTGACCATATGCTATGACTTTAAAATTTTCAAGCTACACAACCTAATCACTAGCCTAAAATAAAAATCGAAATCCATCCTACTTTGTAGAGCTTTATGTAGATATATTTAGCTAATTTAGCTAATTTGTCACACTTTGCAGTTTAGGGTTTTTTAGTATCGAGGAGTATCCAAATTTATTGATCTAAAGTTGAAACATTTGTGGTCTATTCTTACACTAGGCAGGCATGTACCTACCAAAGGGCACGTAAAAAAACATTATTTTATGCCCTCCACATGCTTGCTTATTAAAGCTTCTTTKGACACACACTTGTAAACATTGAAGATGGTTTCAAGATCATGTTTTGGGTGAAGTCCATTGCCATGAAGTCATCCACAAATTTCAGCTTTTAGTTTCTTCATAAATTATTTTTCGTATTTTTTACAAATTAAAATGTCAAAGTATCTATTTTCTTGATATTATGCTCTTTTCTAGTTCTCTTACTTAGTAAATTTGTCTATGCTTTTCCTTCTTAATGTACCTTTTTCTTAAAAAAAAAGTGTACAACCATTGAACTTATTTTTTTTTTATTTTTAAATTTTTTTTAAATTTTTTATAATACTCCTAAAGAACCTCCTTGAAATCTACAAAAACAAGCATGTCTTTCTTGCAACTATCCTCTAGCTAATACTAAAACATCTTTAGCATACCGTAGTCAAATTCCATTATACGATTCTACCAAAATCATTTCAACAACTATCTTGCAAATGTTTTTTGTTGTGTTGAGGTTGAAAATTACCTTCTATATTGGTCACTGTAGGATTGAATGATAAAAAGGCTTTATAGACTAGAATCTGCACTTGCATCTTCTTGAAAGTACTATAACCAAAACTACAAGATTGGCAAAAAATTTGAAATAGATGATGAAATAATTGAAGTCAAAGTTTGACATGTTCACATGAATGTTGGTTTCATGAAAAAACTTCATATCAAAAGAAAAAAAATTTTTGCCCTTGGAAGGGTGTCAAAGGTGTCAAACTGGCAACAATGAAATTTTTCTCACAACTACACATGTTGGTAGGTTTTGAATATCTTTTTTTATGTGAATCTTTTGGTCTTGAAATTTGGCATAGATATTACTGACATAGAGGTAATCTTGTAGAAAACATTTCATTGAAAAAAACCAATGTTTTAGCCCTTTGGAGGGTGTCAAATTTCATAACACTGAAATTTCTTTCACTGCAAATTCAAAAATTGATAAGGTTTTAGAACCCCACTATATTGTTACAAGTATTAGCGGTAGATCATACATGAGTTGAATTGTCTTTGGTTTGCAAGAACTTTGTTTCTTGTAAAGTTGTATTTAAGTCTTCGAATATGTAAAATATTTGGTTGTCAAAGCACCAAAAAAATGGTTCAAGGCCTTATTCGTTAAAATGAGACAAGTTGCAGTCTCATTTTAATGACATTCTATATTTAGAATGAAAAAAGCTTTCATTAAAATGAGACTCTCCAATAAATTGAGACTTTGGAAAATCAAAATCAAGTATCCACGCACAAATGCCTTGAAATCAGAAACTTCTTCGATGAGATGAGAAATGACAGGGTGAGCTTCATATTCCATAAAGGATTTCATGAGCCTTGGAAGTGTTGGGTAGTTATTCGTCTTCAATTTAGTACTCCACCGACCAAAAAGAGCGTCAATGTCTTTGTGAGTGTGTTCGACAATGAGGAAGTTGATGTATACCTCACGAAAAATGCCTTTGTAAACAAGCAAAAAGCAAAAAGCAAAAACCCATTGATTCTTGTTGTTCCGGACGCATTGTCCAGTTGCAAAGTTAATATTGGTGGGAGTGGGTGAGCTGGAAGCGGTTCATTTGGAGGTGGAAGAAGGAAATCCAAGCACATCTCCGAATTGTTCAGCAGCGCCTTCGTGAGTGTGGATTGATTGTCTTCTACAGAAAATAATTGTCGTGATGAATTCTTTGGCGATTCTTCAAGATCACACAACAACTTTGCAATGGATCCAATGGTATGATTAGAATCCGTTGGAAAGATGCCCACACCATAGTGTGCATACCGAACATCGCCATGACCATGAGCAATCATACCCATAACAGCAATAGGCATTTTCATAAAGGAATCTGTCACTTTTGTCTTGTGAGAAAAGTGTGGCAAAGCAGTCTTCGAGTGATCCATTTTATCATGGATAATGCACAACATCTTTTCTGGATATTTCTCGGATATCTCCCGATTTCCGTAGTAGAGTTCTCTGTGTGCCTTTTGTCCCACAATGTGGATATTCAGAAGATTGCCCCACTTATCTTGCGACTCCGAAAGTGGAGTGCATGCACTCCTCAATTGCTTATACGTATCGCATTGTCCACACTTTGCAAAT
Source organism: Pleurozium schreberi (assembly GCA_006891605.1). Classification (NCBI taxonomy): domain Eukaryota; kingdom Viridiplantae; phylum Streptophyta; class Bryopsida; order Hypnales; family Hylocomiaceae; genus Pleurozium; species Pleurozium schreberi. The sequence goes on along the minus strand of VACF01002402.1, from coordinate 69,023 downwards.
GTGTCTTTACGAGCCTTTGGTGCAAATTCAGGGAAAGAAGCACGGCGAATGTTGCTCAAGCCGCTAGACAAAATGGGTTGTAAATTGAAACTTGCATTGGACTCGTTGATTTTTCCTAATTGGTCACTCCAACGAAAAGCGGAAGGCAAAACCATTGCAGGGGTTTTCTCTCCAGACTTCAATGTCCTTGTTTTGTGTGGCATCTTGTCAGCGTCACCCACAATGAGTGTCCGAAGCGTGGCAGTCGCTTGCACTGTATACGTACGAGGTTTTTTGGATCCCAAATTCCCATGCGCCTCAGCTTGTTTTCCTGCAGTGGCCTCTCCCTTGTACCTGTAGAAGGTAGCTTTGGCAATTCCATGAATGATCCACCAGGCTTGCGGACACACTTCCCTTCCTTTCAAGGTTATCCACTCCTTGCCATGATTGTCCTTGTGGATTTGCCTATGCACCTCCAGGAGTGTCTTCTTGTGTTCGTAAAATCCATCACGTACATGAAGTTGAATCCGTATAGCATGGATTTGACCACGTAGGAAAGGCTGGCAGCAATTATGCTCACAACATGATTTCGTAGAGACTTCCACGATTGACTGTGTAGTCAAAAGGGCATCTCTCTTTGGAGGTTCCACAGGTTCTACCCTTTCACGAGTGCTTTCATACGAGCGAATCCCTTTACGAACTCTTCGACTCAAGGCCCTGATGGCCGTGTTGTAAATATGGGTTTGGTCATGATCATACAGGCTAACACCGTTCAGAAACACTCCCTTGATGTCCCACGAGTGCATAGACCACATCCAAGAAGACGGGACTACATCCTCACACAGAGACTCCGTAATTTGAATGGCGACTCTGTCGTCACCCATTGGCTTCCCGTCCATGTAGATGACGAGCTCCGGATCGACATTTTGATAGACCCCATTTGCGACGTCATTCCCTGCTTCATCAGTGACAGTGACGGCTTTTCTGACTCACTTCTCGCGTGGGATTCCATCACATACAGCAACACCAGGGGGTAATATAGGCACTGGATTTTCAAACTCTTCAGGACCATGAAGATCCATTTTGAAGGAGTATAATACTACCGAGAAATCAGTATCCTCGAGTCGAAGATAACCTGAAAGAAAACAAAATGACCGTACATTTTTTTCAATGAATTGATCAAGGCAGAACATCCAGTTCATGTACTTCACAGTTAGTACACAGCCAGTCAATACGTGATTCATCCATGTTTACATGGATCATCGATTCCCATCATAAGCCAAATTATCAAACAGAAATGCACTGAAGACTCAAGGTTCTAATTCTCAGTATCTTCGACTCGAAAATACTCTAAGACACGACAACCTCTACCAGATTAGGAAAATACTCCTCAAAATATCTTCGATTCGAGATATCTCAAGAACCTTATCTTCGACTCGAGGATACACCATTTCTCTAGAACCAACTGCAGCAGATTTGCAAGGGTAGAACGAATCATACCATCGACAAAGGGGGAATGCCATCGCTACGACAAACACCATGGATGAATACCAACAGCTATCTTCGAGTCGAAGATAGAATAGGAAATCTATCGAGATGTCTACTACATAAACATGATTATATTTTTAAAAGATAGTCAGCTAAAAGATAATCATAAAATTGCAAGGAATGCTATTACTAACAAACTACATTATCCTCGACTCGAAGATAATGTTCGGGTTCCATCACACGAGAGAAAATAGCACGAATTGAGTCATTCATAAGAAGACGCGCTGATAATATTGTATTTTCAGGATTGGATGTTAGACCAAGCTATCTTCGAGTCGAAGATAATTCATGAACTACGATTGTCGACATTACAGAAAGATGTCGACATTATATTTGATTTAAGGTCGGCATCTTCGAGTCGAGGATACCTTAACATCTTCGAGTCGAAGATACCCTCTGAAATGGATACAAAGAGCACAGGGATGATCCGAGTGATTGGTAAGATCCCGTAATTCCCGGCGCCATTATAGGAGTCGAGAAAACTGCATTGTCGACCTCTATTGACAATGAGACTCCCATTTCAAAACACAGGTCAAACACAGAAATCATTGCAAAGATTGATCGACTAAGACATTTAATAGCTACTACCAACGTCATTACACTGGAAAAAATAAGAGGTACTTACTAAGAAAATGGCACAGAGTGCACTCCAACGAATGTATGAGTGTCTTCTTTCCACAAGAACACTCAGACAAGGCAAGAAACCACGGCGGGGAAGAGAGTGCCGGAGCTCTCAATGCAAGCTGATGAGAAAATAAACCCGCGGACTCAAAAATGAACCGGCATGGCTGTTTTGGTACTGGAAAACCTCGTCCCCAAAGCTCGTGGGAACCAAAGGCGGACTTGGTACGGACGTTCGGGCGGGAATTCAATCGCGCGGGGATTAAATTTTCAAATTTCTGTCAGTTCATGCACGTCCCTTTCCGCGTGCAAATTCTGACAGATTCCAAAATTGCCTTTGGTGAGTTGTTCCCACGATTCCGTGGCTTTTTCAGAGTTCTCTCCCACGATTTCTTGGCATCTTTAATTCTTGGGCCAAAAAATTCTGCCCACTGACACCTGTATGCTATTGCTGCATTTGTTGACTTCTTCGCCAACTGACAATTCCTATTTTGGCTATCCAAGAACTTGCAAGGTGCTTCTCAGATGATCCATCATTGATACTGCTTTCCGGCTTCCATGGTTTTGTTTATCATGTTCTGGGTGCCAGTCTCTAGGCTCTAGGCTTCAGGGTTTCAGGGTTTCAGGGTGTCAGGGTTTAGGGTTTAGGGTTTAAACCGGCTCTCTACACATTTTGGGGGGGAGGGTGTTTTTCCCATTTTTTTTGGATCCCCTTGAAAACATTGGGTTCTCTTCCAATATTTATACTCAAAACTAAGATAAAGATGTTTAAAGGACACACGTTTGAGAAATAGCAAACTGTTTAGAATGTTCTAGTGTTCGGTTTGACCACATTTTATGCATTTTTTATAAAAATTCAATAGAAACAACAAATTTGACCATTAAAGAAGATCCAAGTGTTAAGGATAGAAATTGTATTTTTGGTGAATTCTTGAAGTTAATACTAAGGTAAAACCACCCATTACCAATCACTAAATTTTTTAAATTAAATCTCTTATAAATTGTATGCTCACATGCTCACAAGCTCACAAGCTCACGCTCACAGGCTCACAGAATAGCAACCCTGATGCCAAGAACATGTGGGAACAAAAATATTCCAATCAACTTGACTATCTACAATGGAGACTCTAAAAAGTTCATGAGTCAAAATATATGAGGTTATAGGGCAATCCATTTATAACTCGGCTTTTACAATTTAAAGCTTTTTTCGAAATGTCCTCTACTTTTCTTTTGAATGAATTTTTTATGGAATTTTGGTCTACCCGATTTAGTGTATTCAAGGCTCATTTCTAAAATTCCTCAACACTAGAAAAAGTGAAGATTACATATGATTGGTACCCTTGCACAAAACCTTCAGTAGGAAATTTTTAGCCATATATTTTGCAGATTGAATTATAGATAATGAATGTAGACTTTAAAAGGCATTTATTGAAAAATGCAAAATACCAAAATTAGAAAACTAGTTAGGGAATGAATTTTGTTGGCACCACATTTGGATATCTTGGACATTTATGGGTTCAATTAAATTGGCACCACATTTTCGCTTCAACGTTAGTGTACGCTCGGTGTTCGTTTTCAGGATTTAGGGTCACTAAGTGAAGTCACGAAGTCTTCGGGGCTAGGTCGGGGTAAGTTTGGTGGAGGCTTGGTGGAGGCTCACAGCTGGCTTGGGACTGCCTCGCTTTGGTTCGGGGTCAGTTGAGGCTTGGGGACGGCTGGTTCGGTGCAAGTTTGGTTTGGGTATGTTTGCTTGTAGGTTCGGGGTATAGGTTCGGTTATAGCTTCGGTTATAGCTTCGGTTATACGTTCGGGTAGGTTTGGCTGCAGGCTCGGTGAGAGCGTCGAAGGGTCGTCGTCTTCCTCGTTTGGCGGCGGCGAGGGTTTGGGACGTTTCCTGGAGTCTGTAGCGCGCGAGTTTGTTTGTTCTTGCGTTTCTTTGCAGCATGATTGCGTGAAGGCCGCCGCGCTTGCATGACTGGAGGAGAGCACGCGATGATCGAATTTCGTTTTTTTTTTGGTAAGTTTGCGGCTACACCTCTTTAGTCATTTCACAAAGTCGGACTAGAGTCAAGCTTGACAGTGTCTTCTTTCCCCGCTGATTTTTCCAAACGTGTTCCCTTGGTTGCGGTTTCGCTAGATAGTAGATAGGGACAGTGGGAATCTCGTTAATTCATTCATGCGCGTCAGTAATTAGATGACGAGGCATTTGGCAACCTTAAGAGAATCATAGTTACTCCCGCCGTTTAGCCGCGCTTGGTTGAATTTCTTCACTTTGATATTCGGAGCACTGGGCAGAAATCACATTGCGTCAACATCCGCAGGGACCATCGCAATGCTTTGTTTTAATTAAACAGTCGGATTCCCCTTGTTTGTACCAGTTCTGAGTCGGTTGTTCACTGCATCCGGTTTTTAGTTTGTTTGCGGTGCATTTGTGTATCTTTCTACGTGGGATTTCTTGCTATCCTACCCCAAAGCATCGTACTATAGCCGGAGACTTCAGAATGACCTGTGGTCAAAGCGCGCGAAGGATGTGGCGGATAAATATCCCGAAGTGTTGCATATGTTCACAAGGTTCATGAAGATGAAGTACCAGCTGACGGAACCTTCAGGAGGCGTTCAGGTTAGGGGGATTGATGTGGTGGCAGGGCCCCTGGTGACCAGCATGAGCTACAAATACCAGAGCCGTGAGGTCAACCTTGCCCTTTTGGACGCAAGGGAGATACTTAGATCCAAGCCCACAGATATAAGCACGGCATTGGACCCCTTCCTCAATGTTCTCCATGAGAAAATGGAGCCGAAAATGAACGAGCCAAACGTGTAGCTAATCATTTTGGGCTCTAATCAGGACATGAGATCTGCCAAGAAGTTTGCAGCTCTGAAAATGAAGGCTTACGACTACGTGCAGTCGAAATACATCCCTTCAAGGTCGGAGAGGTTGAACAACGTCTCGAACCGATTATCAGCCATTGCCGCTGACGTGCTGTTGTTGTTCCTTTTCAAGAAGGAGAATCCCTTCGCTGCCTCGGTTTGGGACTGTGTGAAGACCGTGTATATGACATCCGTGACCAACCAGTACTACCTGAATTACAAATGGAACACGGAAGCGAAGTGGCGTACGAAAGCCACTGAGCTCCGAATGGAGTTCTATTTCAAGGTACTCCGCGATTTCGCGACCCCCGATGAGAACGTGCTGGGGATTTTCTGCGGTTCCAAGTTTCTCCTCGCATCCAAGGTAAGTCTTCCTATCATATTCTTTACCTTCGACCCGAAGATAATTCATTGCTTTTGCAGTTCAATTTTATTCTGAGTCTAACCACTTGGGTTCTTCAATTGCTCGATTTGAAGACTGCCTATCCTCGACTCGAAGATAGCTGTAGCAGAGCAAGTTCGATTTGATGAATGATTTCTTCGTAATTCTGACTTGACTTTCCTTCGATTATCAGATGTTTGGAGCATTCTTCTACGGGATTGTGGAGCGGGACCAGGATAAGATCTATTGCAAAATAGCTCTCCTCGCGGACAAGATGGACAAGAATGACCTCATGTTTTCCAATTCTCCATATACAATTGAATACGACCGTCCGACGAGCCGAGGTCCCGTGCTGGTCCATTCAAATTTGCCTCCTTCACCGCCCATGAAGCTGGATTCTCCGCCGGTGAACGAGCTTGCTGTTCGATAGAGGGAGTCTTTAGGTCCGCAAACGAGCGGTGACCCTGGTGTCGACGAGATTGACGAGTTTGGAACCAACACATTCCAAATTCACGGCTGGATGTATGTTCCAGCGGTCGGGACTCATCCCTGACGCGTGGAGGGAGATGAGGAGGGAGGGATTGGTGGTGAACCCACAGTCCCACAGTCCCCTGATCAACCACAAGACATTGCCGTCGATGAATCCCAGACTGTCCGGCCGACCCAAGGCCTGGATGAGGACATCGAAACGGATGAGGAGTGGGATCAACTCCAGCGTGAGGCCGCACGACGAGCGAGACAGACATCTGCGCACGAGTCGCAGGGCCCATCTGCGCAGGTTGATGCGGATGCAGATGTCCTGGTTGTCCAGGAATCGCAGCCGAAACCATCCGGCCCTGACCAAGGAGTGATCATCATCGTCAGCGACGACGAGGAGATCAACCATCTCCACAAGTCCGACAATGATGAGGATGCGGACGGGGTCCCAAGGCCCGTAGAGATGAAGCCGGTACGCGCAAGAGACGGGTCCATCGTGAAGGTGGAGAAGGATTGGTGGGCAATCGACAAGGAGACTCGGGACAAGCGGATTGCAAGGCAGAACGAGAAGGAAATAAAGGACAAGGCCCTCGCGGAGGCGGTGGAGAGCACTAAGGCTGCCCAGACTAGACTGTTGCAGATGGAGGAGGAGTCCAAGAAAAAGACTTTTTCGCTCAAAAGTCAAGTTGTCGAGCTCCTGGCGATGGTGAACGCCATGAAGTCGACCCAGGTGCAGGCCAGTCCCATGCCCTTACCACAGCAAGCTCATCTGCAAGAATCTCTTTCCGAACCAACCAATCTGGATCCTCGAGTCAAGGATCCCGCAGAACTGTTGTCTGTGGCGCAAGTAGAGCAGGTTCCATCCACAATCGCCTCGCAATTACCTTCCGTGTGGTCTCCTGATCAGTCCAGATTCGAGGTAGTTGTGCCGCAGCCTTTGGGGGAGGCAGTGACCTCGGAGCCGCCTCAACATGTAGAGAGCCATCTTCGAGTCGAAGATAGCTAGGCCAGGGAGTCCGAGGCAGTGTGTCAGGTGGATGCGGCGGTGGAGAGACCTGGAATCAGTGCTGCTGGTGGTTCTGAGGAGGTCTGTCGGACATCTCAACAAGCGGAGGAACGTCCTGATGAGGAGATGGTAGACTACGGGGATGGTCAGGAAGAGAATGTTGCGGAGATGGAGGTGGATGACCAACCCACCACAACACCAATGTAGGAGAGGATTACGAAGCCGGTGGCCGGTTCGTCACAGGTAAATAAGTCTGATCCGTATAATTTTGACTGACACCGTGAACTTGGGTCATGGATGCCTGTGTAGTTGTTTGAAGGATTTCCATCGCGTTATAGGTGTGGACTCTCATTTGCATTCATTCGTCTTGACAGGATGGCGTGAACAAAAGTTAGAATTCTCAATGCTGACGGCGACCCCGTCGATGCCTGCGATTTCTGTAGTCTAGTGTACCATAGAAATTATTGCGGATTGTTTTCGACTTCAGTTGAAAATGAATTTTTCCAAAATGTATCATAGTTCAAACCATGTAAATAAAAATACGCACGTTTTGACATATGGCTGGATTCCTCGTCTAATTGTATTCATATTTTCGGTGTCTTTTGTGCTCAACTGAAAGAACATAAAAACGTGTGCCACCCAATTCCAGTGAAAGCACTCTCTAACGGGAGCCCGCAGTCCATTAGAGGAATGCAAGGCTTACCTATGCAATCGTTTTAGTCCAATTTCAAGGGATGTGATTTTTTTAATATGAATTTTTTTGTAGCCCTTTTAACAAGGAATTTAGAAATTGTAATTTTATACGGAGTACATGAAATGAATATTTTTAGAAGACACTAATTGCATTAAAATCTTAATTATATGAATTTTTCACTTTTTCAGTACATGTATTACATGTGGGACAAGCTACCCGACTTTTTTTTTTTTGAAAGATTTAATTTTTTATATTAAAAATAAAAGACTATAAATGAATTTTAATTTTAATTGGAAAGAACTTTTTGTATGGATTTTTTAAAACTAAGCATATGGGTTTCAATTCTTCATATATATTCTAAGTGCACATTATAAGTGCTTTGCACATTTATTCCAGAAGCAACTCTCAAGTAGTGCTCGCTTCTGTTTTATGTATACTTTATCCCGCACTTAACAAATAAATAAAAGAGTCAATGTTTTTAACAAATATTTGAAATTTTCTTTGATATTAAGGTGATACATATAAATTCCATGAATGCATGGTTCCAGATAAATACATATAAATCTCCTGTGGTCTCACTTCCCATTACAAGTCAAGTGACAAATGTTGATTCCATTTTGGCACTAGAGGAAGTGAGATAACCTTCTTAAGTTTCTTATCCAAACATTTCATTATACTATTGACTTCAAGGATTCCTTACCTATAATGACTTGAAAAGTTTAGAACTACACGCACACAATTATGTAGCTGATTAATGAATTCTCAAAACTTGTCAATTTCAAGTAATTAGGTGTTCCATTCTATTTGTGTAACTCATGGTCATGCACGCCTAGTTGTTGACTACTCTCAATTCTACCAAGGTTTTAGGGCACCAAAAAGCTTGTGTGTTGTCATTTCAATTGACACCACCTATGATAGGACAAGCTAACCTCAGTGTCATGTGACCTCACAGGTTGTACCGCCATTTCCCAGCTGAATGAATGATTTTCTCTTGAATTGAATGTCTTGTCAAGTGAACCATGATCATAATTTGTAAGTTTGTATTTTTCAAATTGTTGGTCCATGGAGTCATATCATGCTCCTTCAGATTTGGACTCACACTGCTCAGTCAGTTAATTGTCAAGTTGCTGAGTGACGTGTTGCTTTCGGTGGTATTTATATTAATCAATATTATACAGGTGACATATTATATGGTGACCCATTGTGTACAGTTTCAATCACTTTGTTTCACACTCGCCACTTTCACTTCAACATCATTCTGAAAATCATTCATTTAATAGTAGAAATTATACTCCTGAAGCGAATTCCATAAGTGCATTTTACACTGCATTTCTCAAGTACAGAGAAATTTATGTGCAAATTTTAGTGGCTTCGAGGCAAAGAAGAGATTCTCTGTTAAATTGTTCCAGTAGACACTAAACCAAAATAATAAAACGATTTCTATCATTAAAAAAGGGCAATAGTAATAATAAATTATATGATGCCGTTTATATCACTTAATATAAACAATTTGGAGTTTGGATCTGGGACTCATCAGTAAACACTGACTGATTTTCTGATTGTAGAATGAAACAAAAAATGGTTTACAGTGACTAAAGATGGGCTTCACTGTAATGTACGGTATACCAGTGGTGATTCCTTACTGTTTGTTCAGCAATTTATGAATTTGATACGTTCATTTTCTACATTTTCTTCTAAAACTGACGGTACATTCAGGTATTGATTTCACAAAATAAAATGACAAGTTCAAGGCATATGGAAAACTTGTGATCATTAATTTCATCTGTGGAAAATAAAATGTTCCGATGTAGTAGTGTGATTATGTCGTTGCCATGCCGAGAGTTCCCGGCATGTCGAGCGACGCACAAGCACACCCTGGCTGCCTGCCTAGCTAGCGTTCTCACCTCGGCTGCAGGGCACCGCTGATCGACTACATTGATTTCTGAATAATACTTGCTTAACAGTTCTTACCGGAAGTCATGGCAGTGAGACTATGTCGGATAGAATTGGACTACTCACTAGATATCTACGTCTACACATAAAGCGGGCATGCTCCCAACCTGTAGACTCTTTGTTCATAACGGCCGTACGTAAGACTGTCGTCGTTTCTATATRTTCATTGAATGGAAATCCTTGCCGGCCATGAAGAAAACAAACCGCTGTCTCGGAGTCGACCTTCGAAAGGGGTAACAACGTAAAGGTAACCCTGATACTAATATTCACAGTCCAGGCTGCAGACACTGACAGCAGTTTCGGCACCTGAACGTCCCTGGCCATGAAGAAAAGGGACCTCACTGATCACTGATCATCACTTGGGTGGTGAGCGAAAACTGGTTTCCATGTGGTCTGACATGTTGGGCATTCGATTCATTCATGATCGATGATCACGGTTTCCGGCCTTCCAGGAATTTCCGGAGACGGTGATTCTTGTAGGCTTCCCCTTCTTGGGAGTTATCCACCATCCCTGTTTCCCGATCCTCTTTTGAAATTCTGCGAAATGAATTCACAACTTAGACGTCAGTGCAAGCGCATTTATGTCCAGAATTCATCAAGAAATCCAACCACCATATAATTATACGACCCGAAGATCGAATTATACAATTACCCGCTAATCAATTAGCCGGTGGTCGTTTTAATTACCTGACATCCGGGTTGCGAGTGAGGTTCCGGACGATCGTAAATCCGCCAGCGCTTAGAGCTGTTCCCATCGCAAGAAAGAGTGGGTAGACCTGAAAAACATCAGTTACAGGCAGGAGTCGCTTCATCATCACATCGGGAATTAATTGTTGAAATCTCAGTATTTCAGTTTTCAATGGCGAAGGAGCTAGCAATCCTAGCATCAACTCTGATGGCCAAACTCTCTCCTCTACGAAATTTCCAGATCGTTAAATGTAAATTCAATCTGTTTGAGACAGCAGATTGCAAACGATCACGAATATTCAAGAAATTCAAGTGTAAGCTACACCACTGCATAGCCTGATTTTCATGAGCATTTGCTCTTCGAGTCCATTAATTCAGTATTCACATCGTGGCACAACTAAACTCTGGTCTGCTGACAGATGCGCTTTATGACTACGAAAATAGTTTGTTGACGCTTAATCTAGACGTACGCAAAGATGAATTTTTTACACCTTGTTCTTCAACAACTTGAATTGCATGGGAACTCACAGACCAAATCTGCAGCTCTAGCAAATTTCTACTGGAACAGAGTTACTTCAGAAACAGCATACAACAAGAGGGAATAAGTATCCACTCAAGGAATAAATTCGACACAAGCTCACACCCCTAAGTCGAACTTGTAAGACAAGGACCTTTCATAAACTCAAAAAATCTGCACTCTCTACTTGAAACAGCTCCAAGCTCGAATCATGCAAGGTTGCTAGAATTGTACGTAGCTCCAATTCACCTTCACCTCTCTCAACCGAGCATGCATCAGAAACCAAGCCACCCAATTAAATGAAAGCAGAGTTGCAGAACAAGCTCCACCACTCAAAGCCAAGGACCACAATTGAAGTCTAAAACAGACCGATTCCACCAAATCAAATCAAAAGGGATGGAATTTTATTAATAGCATTCGAATTCAAAGCACAAGCGAGACGCCGGAGTCGGGAGCATCAATTCGCAATTAAGATGAAATTCATGAAAACTAAGAAATCTAAAGCTAGCAAGCGTGAGGTACCTCTGGTTTGATCCAGCGCTGGAAGGGCAGCCTCGCGACCGGCGCCATTGAGGGCTTCTTGAGGAAGAGTTGCAGATCGAGTGACTGCCAAAACAAATTCTAGCTACGACGGACGTATTGCGCACCAGATGTCTCGGTCGATCGACGCAAAGGAAATGCACTGAAGTGAATTGGAACGCTTCAACTTCCACGTGAATATCGAGGCAGATTGTTGCAAAGAGTGTATGAGATGAATGGATTGAGGCTTCGAGCTTCGTGATATTTGAGGCACGCTGTCGCTGGACATTAGCCTAGTCATCGAGGGAACGAGAGCGAGTGAAAGGTGCACGACGCAAATGGAATGCACCAGTTGAATGAATTGAAAAAAAGCTTCGATCAACTGCCACGTGATGGATCGCCTGAGGTGGATTGTTGCAAGCAATGTGCATGAGATGAATGGATTGGGGCGGCTGTTTCCCCAAAAGCGGACTTGAGGCAGTCGATCTGTCTCTGGACACCGATTAGTCCAGAATGTTAAAAATGATCAAATTTGGAGGGTCAAGTGGTCAACTGCCACAATTCTGTTGATTTGGACAACAATTTTTTCTTTTAAAATGTTAAAAATAATCATATTTGGAGGGTCAATTGTCACAATTCTTTTGATTTGGACAACAATTTTTTCTTTTAAAATGTTAAAAATGATCAAATTTGGAGGGTCAACCGCCACATCAATTAAAAAATCAACTACATTTGACTGCCGCAGGTCAATCAATTGCCCCATCACCAAGATGGACTACTGGGTTAGCAAGTGGTGGCCAAGGTTCAAACTTAAGACCTCACCATCTCAAACCTAAACACTCAACCATTACACCAAGGCTTAGTTGACATGTTAGAATACAAAAAAATATTGTTAATTATACCCTCATTGTCTAAAGGGACAAGAAGTGTCCTCACATAGTCTAGAGCTCTCATTCAAATAATTGCAACTTTTGTAGACAATCTCCGAATTCAATATAACTTATTGGAAAAGTTGCACATACTAGTCTCATTTGTATGGTGAAATTTCAACATCATTCCAAGATGTGCAAAGTTTTTGAAAGCCCTTCAAAGGTCATAGATTCAAGTTGAATTCACCACATTGCACCCTAATAGCTTCAACTTTGGGGTCTTGTATATTTTTCATCAAATGTTTTTTTTCAATAAAAAATTTCAAGTTTTACTCCTCTTAAAGTCTAGTTATTGTGGTAAAAGTTTCATGCCAATCCAAGTTGTTTTGAATGTTTGGGAGCAATTCATAGTTCAAAATCCAGACATTTTGGCATTATAGTGATCTTTGGCGGCTTCTAACTTCTTCACATGAGATCCGTTTTCAATGTTTTTTATTGGAAAAGTTGTTCATACTAGTCTAGTTTTTGTGTTAAAATTTTTATATTAATCCAAAGAATTATGAGTGGTTGAGAAGCATTTTAGTAGAGGGAGGTTCAGCCATAGATGTGTTTTTTGCAACTTCTCTTGTTTTTTGACATTTCCAAACATTTTTTGGAGAATTTTTTGTAGCTGAAGTGTTTTTCATGTTAAAGTTTGATATCATGGATATATAGATTAGAAATTTGACATATATAAGTCTCAATTTAAGAGAATGTTTCACTTCATAATATCTTTGAGTATTTTGTTTCTTCTTTTACAAAAAAATTAGTAAATCCAAATGTAATTTTGGATTTGAGGTACTTTTTTTAATGGTAGAAAAATAATTAATTATATGTTTTGACATTTCTAAGTCTCAATTTAATGGAAAGTCTCAATCTAATGAAACTTTTTTCCACCCTAAATTTAGAGATATTTAAGACAAGATCGCAACATGTCTCATTTTAATAAATAAGGCATTAGGTATAGATATCTAAAATCTAAGACATATCTAGATTTCAAACCATGAAATCCAAACCATCTAGGATATTTCTAGATTTCAAACATCCAAATCAATTCTAGATTTTAGAAATCTAGAGACGATATAGATTTTAGGGGTTACTCAATTTGTTAAATTTTTGTTGATTTGGTCAAAAGAAATGGAAGTGCCTAAAATAACAAAAATTTGTTGGTGCCTTTACAAAATTTTGTTGATTTTAACAAGTTGTGACCGCCGGTACCCGGAATAATAGAAAATTGCCGATTTTCTGTTATTCTGGTCACAACTTTCTACTAGTGATAGATGCGATTGAATTTCAAACATATGTCAGTCATACAATTTTGGTGTTTTTTGTACTATTGAGTACCTTTTTTGAAGAGTTACATCGTCAAATTTGGTAGTCTAGCTTTCCTAATAAAAGCACACCTTCTTAGAAGAAGGATTTCCAAAAATATGTTCCTAGTGCATTGGCCTAAAGTGATTTATATTTATGTTAAATTATTTTGAATAAAAAACAACTTTTTAGTTCTAGCTTTGACCTCCCTTTTTAGCTCCTAGTTGGAAACAATGGCCACTTTTGATTTAAATTTTTGAAGTGCGTTCTCTAATTTTTTTTAAAAAGAAATGTGAAAGTCTCATTTTCTAACATAAAAAAATAGAATGTGGCTCAAAATAGTACTTGAGGGTACAATGAAAGACTCAATAGTATTGGTGGGGTCCTACAATGCCTTCAATTTTCCAATGCAAACTATTTCATGGCAAATTAAGTATTGTCATCCATCTTTGCTATAACATCATGTGTTATTAGAATAGTCTTTCAAGCTAAAATTTAATTGATTGTCTAGATTTCATGTTCCATGCCTCCAATAGTAATGAAGCTGACTCATAATCTAAAAGTACTAAATTTCTGAAAATAGAAAATGCAACAAATACTTCAAGTGTTTCTTGCAAATAAATCATTCTATCCCCTCTTCCACATACTAGAATTTTTCAAGAAGTAGTCTCGCTTGCAATCGATCTTGGATGTATGGAATTTCTATATGAAATCATATTTGTATTTCATATATRTATGTATGTATTTTGTATTTATGTCTTATAWCCARTTCATGTATTTGTATCCATATTTTGTATTTGTATCCATATCCATATCTYGTATTTTAGATGGCCATCAATGACCATAATTTCTTCTCCAACCCTATAGATTGACAGCCTTGGAGGGGAGGCACATTTTTTTTTGTGTGATTTATATCAATGATTATGATGTTTTGCAATTACACTCTTGCTAATGGCAAGGGCTTGGGTGAGTGGGTGACGGACTCCTTTTGCCACATTGTTCTTGTCAAAGCGTAAGGAGCCGGATTCAAGAGAGTCACTACTTGAAAACTCACAATGGTCACATCCTCACGTCTCCTCAAAACTTCCTTGACACTCAAGTTATGTCCCTAAGCAACTTAGCCACTTGTAATAAGCCCACAATAATTGTATTAGGGATTTGAGTGACATGTTAGTAAGATTAATGTTTTTTAATATTCCAARTAAGTGAAATAACATCCTATTAGGTTACAATAATCACCTTGTTGAGAAGATTGGATCCGGGCTCAAAGWAATTCTTAGTATATGTTCTAGTTGATATTTTGAAACATTCTRTAGCATTCTGATTCATATCCTTGTCAATGTGCCCAAACTTGTCAATSTGCCTAATGTGTTACTCAAGGTGRTTCAAAAAATGGCATTCAAGACATTTGTGAAGGAACCCACRAACTTTGCTAATGCAAACATTTTATTCATAGATTTTTTCAAGCATATTTTACCAAACATTCAACAATTTTATATTTGTAGTTGAACAACCCAATTCTTCATATTTAAGACTTAACTACAAAATTACAAGAAACAACTTGCAAAACAAAGAATATTCTACGTAGAATACTTCCTATGTTTTGCTTACATAAAACTATTGATGATTATACATACTCCTTGTGCTTGTAAGTCTATGCAAGCCGTGTGCGTCGCCAAGGCGAGCATCAATTGCTTGCCTTGCCAGGAACTGCACTAAATAAATAAATAATGATGGCAAAGATAAAAAAAAAGCTTAGCAAAAGATCTCTCTACTTTTGCACTACATGGATACAACAATGAGCTGTGATTTGTGGATGTTCATTATCTTTTAGTTTTGAAGAAGGAGCTTACAAACTCCCGTGGTTAGATCCAAAGTAGATAATAAATATTGTATGATTGTGACCTAACCTCTAAAGTAACAATTTTTTTGGCATTTTATAAATTTATTCAAATATCTAAAATGTTCAATTAAGCCTTTTGAATTATATTCCTTGGAAAAGATTTAAATGTCACATTTTTATTAGATGAATCTTTGTAGTGTCTATCAATTGTAAAAATCTCCATTTGCTAGTGAAAATCTCTCAATAATCCTAGAGCAATTTCTAAAAGGTGCAAATCTTTCACATATAAGTATCCTCCACATTTGTGCAGATAGGCCTCTCTTGTGCACGCACTTCTAAACATTAGAGATGGTTTTGACTTCATTTTTTTGGTCAACAACATCATCAAGAAGTCCTCCCAAGTGGAAAATTTTTAGTTTTGTTGAAAATTTTCTTTTAATGTTTTCTACAAATTAAAACGTTGAAGGATGTATTTTCTAGGACATAATTCTATGGACATTATTTCCTTCTTAGTCGATCCTCTTTATAAAGGTATATATATGTATAGTTTTTTTCAAACTTTTTAAAAATAAATTTTTTAATTTTAAAAAACACTAGAAAAATCAACAATATTCCCAAAAAGTAAAAACGCAACAAAAAGTACATGTGTTTCTTGCAATCACCCTTTTATTCTATGGATTTATCTTTAGGTACATACACATACATACTTATATATATCTAATTTATGACACCTATAAGCAATACAAAATATTACAAAATTGTGGGGTTTATCTTTTGAGTGGATAGTTAGGGACTAGTGCATTTCAATTAATGCACCCTCCCTCCATTCAGCCAAAAGACCTCCATTAAAAAAAATTTGAATAATTTATTAGCCCCCCCCCCCCTCATCTTATAGTGTGAGTTATTTGGATGTGAGTTGCAAACAATATGGGATATGTCCATATCTCGTATCCCGTATCTATCTTGTATCATATCTGTATCCATATCTCATATATCATAAATGTATCTATATTGTACCATATCTGGTATGCCATATCTGTACTATATCTGTATTTTTGATTTGATGTCTCTCATTTTTTTCTTAGGGGTTGGTTTGATTTTCAAGAAAGGCAAGTTTGCATATTTTAAGTGGATAGTGATACAATGCCTTTCGTATAGCCCCATGTATGTACAAAATATACTGAAACCAATGTTTGCCATAAATATTATATTTTATATTTTTAACCTATTGCATGAATTTTAGCCATAATTATGATTTGGGTTATAAAAAACTTTGAGCCTAGTGGATGGCATTTATCAAGTCTTATTTCTKTTCCAATTTAAAAAATTAGAATTACAAAAAAAAATACTTTATTGGAGTTTGAACTTTGGGTCTATGACTATGATCTATTCATTTTCTAATTGCATAAGGAAACAAAAATTTGTTTTACACTTAGTACATGGAACACACCATAATGTATATTATCTATGCTAAAATATTTGAATTGTTTAAGTTCAATTTCAATTTGATAAGTTTGTTCTTGACCTTTCTTTCTAAAATGTACGATGAATTCAAATTTCACACAATGAAAAATAAAAATGTGATACCATCTCAAAAAATAAAATAAACGATTTTCACTCATACTTAGTGGCAACCATATTTAGAAGAGAAAAGGAAATTGAGATTGATTACATGCTCCACATGCATCTTGTAGGGTTTGAGGAAAAGACTAGAGACCCTTGATCTTTAATAAATAAGACCTACGATCAAGGTACTTTGCCAAAAATGATCCAATTCACACACCAATAGGTGCATTCATCTTTTACATGAATCTTTGAAACTTGAAAGTCATCCATTGTCCTTCCGGGGTTTAAAGACCTTCGGTATATAGATCCCACCCATTCAAATGAAGCAAAAAATTTACCGGCTCAAAACTTTTGCAAACCCATAACTTTCATAGGCGGAATCCAAAATGAGATATTTTAATTTGTACTTTGAAACCGTCTTGGAAAGGAAAGGAGGATTTGATTCTATATTGGAAAAAACGCTCAATCATTCATTCAAAAATGAAAGTTTTTCCAATGTGCCATTACACAATTGAGGCAATCCTCATGTGAAAAGTCTTCATAACCCAACATGAAAGGTCTGAAAGAAAAAAATGGATGAAGAAATGTTCCCAATCCCTTTAGTGCCTCATTGAAAAGAACCCAAATGGCACAGAATGGCGCCCCCGGCTTTCCTGGGTTAAAGGCCTCAAATTTTCTTTGCAACGTTTTGGTTGTAAATTATAAGGCCTAAAATGTATATCACCAATACAATGTACATGTTTTCAATTTCAAATGTAAATGWAGCCTAGATTTCCAAAAATCAATATGCGCTCATTGTGCAAAATTTTAAATGTCCTTAGCCTTTCAAGATGAAGATCTTCTGAGTTTGAAGAGTAAATTTATGAAACTACTGTAATGTACGGTACAATACTACTACAGTATAGTATGATAGTCCACGGTAAGCTCACAAGCTGGCACTACAGATCAAGATTAAACTTGGAAATGACAGACATCCAGGAAATGCCAAGAAAGTGTAGCACCGGTTTTCTTTTGATCCTCTTACACACTACGAATTTGTTCTCTCACCTCGGTCTCTCTGGCCTTGAGTTTTTCATGCCAAGAATTTCATTCTAACCGCACGTGATTTCTTAAAAGAAAAAGCCACGCCATGACATAGCTTGGACTCACTGCCTAATTCTTACTCAGTTACGGTTACAAGCAAGTCMCACAAACTCAATTTTGGATTGCCTACATAACATATTGTCAAGTTACATGTCATCCGAGTTTCTTCATATAAAAGAGAAAAGAGAAAAAGATTTCATGTGTCTCATGGAGTCAAGGAAATGTGCCTCGATCTAAAAGTTTCACCGACAACACTCCTATACAAAACGTCGTCAAGCTTCTTAAAACTGTACATACTTTACCAGCCTCAACTAACTAAAGCCTTTCAAGTGAGTTACCTACTGAATACGGCCTCAACACTATTCCAACATATGCTTGGAATGAAAAAAAGATGGTTTCTGATGCAAACAAGAGCCCTGCAGAAAAAAAACAAGAGGAATTGATTTCAGCTTGAGTCACGTTTTGAATCCCTGGCTGGGAGTTTGTCTGAAAAACGATCTGCTGATTTTAGTAGAACTTACTAGTTCAGTTTCTGCTGGAATCGAATCCATTGTTGAAGGAAACGTCAGAAACAAAGGCTCAGGATCCGTAGCATGAAACTCCATGTGATCCTCACGTTCCACATTGACAGCAGGCAAGGGTAAGGGTAAGGGCACCACCACTTGCAGAGGTTCAGGGTTCAAGCAAACCATCGCCGGAGGTTCGTGCTCCTTTCCACTTCCGGAAGCGTGTGCACCTTCGACTTTCACTMTTGACGGATCGAAACGCACCGGGAGGGGCTTATACTTATCACACTTCTTGCAAATCTCTGAAGAAACCTCAAATTGGTTGTGGAGCTGTCTGCGCACTTCCGAAGCAGACAAGAACACGGGCTCCTTCTCCTGCTTCACGATGACGGGTGCCTTCTTTTCCTGCTTCACAATGACGGGTGCCTTCTTCTCGGGAGGCATTATTGTCTCTTTCAAGACAGGCATTATTGATTCCTTGCAATTCTCAGCAGGAAACTCTTCGTAGCAGATGAGTGCAGTTGCTGGAATGGGATCCTCGGATTGATGTAAACATGATGTATCGGTTTGCGTCTCCTTGCTCACGGCAATCGTCGTCGTCACAATCTCGTCTCGCACCCATTCACCTGTTGAGTTTCGTCGGAACTGTCGTCCGCCACCCACACTCGGAAGCTCCGATTGACACTGCATCAACATCAGAATTAGACCCCAATGACGTTTTTTGCAATGATTTCCACTAGCTAATAGAAGCTCTCAATCTTACATACCCACAGCTTAAACCCTAAAATTACCCTGATCACATCTCGCTCTTGAAAGAAGCTCCTACAACTTTGGCCTCATCTCCAAATTCAAGCGCGAATCAGAATTTCCAAGATGCTTCAATCCCCCAGCATGTTCTTACTGTGACACATCGTCTTGCGTCTTGAGTTTAAGAGTTTTGGCATCAATGACTTCAATAGCGTCCTTATAAACGCCTCCAGATTTAAACTAGCAGAAGTAGAATGCTGTTAAGCACCATTCTCAACAATACGGATTGAATATAAACCATATCCAGTTTTGATATGTGTTGGCAGACGAATAGTAAGATGGGTGCACTCATACAAAAAGTCATTCAAAGAATCAAAGCTACTGCAATCCTCTGACATTTTCTTTCTCTTACACACATTCTCTCACACCACAAGTCCAAAAAATTGAAGGAATCGCGTAACATCAATCATTTCAATAGCTCTCTGACAAAAGCGTCSAGATTGACCCTAGCCAGCAGAAGTGCCGTGCAGTTCCACATCATTCGCAGCCATATTGATTGCATACAAACCATATCCCGTTATGTTATATGTTATCAGGTGTATAGTAAGATAGTCTGCTCATAGGACAACGTAAGAATCTATGGAGGAGGGGAGAACTCTCTAAGACTGTCGAACCTGAGGAGAAACACTCCGCAGTGGCGCAGGAAGAGCAAGCAGAGGCTCCCAAGCTGGCTCGCAATCTTCGACTTCGTCTACAACAACAATCGCTTTCCTCTTCGCAACCTCGCTGCTCGCAACAGGCCTGGCGTTGGTGCGAGCAATCGCTCCACGACCTCGACCTCGACCTCGACGCACAAGCTCGTGAGCTCCTTCGAGCTCGTCGCTGTCATCACTCTCAGCTCGCTTGGAGTTTCGCGCTCTTCTGCTTGAAGACCCTCGTATCAACGGCTTCTTCTCTCTCCTCTTCCTGCCACTCCCACTCGAAGATCCGGGCGCCTTCTGCTCATCCTGTACACCACCAAGCATTAGCCGTTCACACACTACAACAGGAAGTAGCGGTCGCAAGACATTATCAAAATTATTGTTTGCAACGCATTTAATTGTAGCGGTTCCATACTTTGACTTCAACTCATGCTATATTGCAATCTATTGCAAAAATGCTGCAAAATTATTGCCAGAAGTCTCTGGCACTGACAGAATCTATGCCGAAACTGTTGTAAAACCTATTGCAATCTCAAATACTTGCAAAATGTTGCTCAAAATATTGCCCAATGCTGTACTAAACCATTGCAAAATTGTTAAAATGATTTCTGGCGGTCATTGCAAACCCGTTGCAAAAATTATTGCAATCTCAACCTTCTGTATTAGTKCCATCTCTCGCATCTGAAGAATAAAACAAATTGCAGGCAGAAGATACTCACGTCGGATTCCTGCATGGAGAAGATGGTGTCCACCAGGACATGGTAGTTGTCCGCTTCAATAAACTCCCAATTCCCGTCATACGCCTGCGAAAACAGCCCAAGGAACTGTTAGAAACCAAGAAACAGCAATCGATTGAAGCCAAAATCCATAGCAGAATGCGTTGTGTGTGCACCTTCACGAGCTTGAGCAAGGTGGGCATGACGGTGGCACTCGGTAATTGAAGCTCCCGCTCCATGTGCTGGAGCGCCTTGTGAGTTCGAATCTGGCGGTCAATGATCTCTTTTTGCTCCTCCTCGTCATTCTCAGGCTCCTCGTCCGCCATTTTCTTGATGCTTCGTTTCACCTGCACTGGCATTGTTATGATCCATGTCCATGACATTGAAAGGGTTCCATGAAATCCATGAAATCCATGTCAGCTTGCCACTTTTGCCAATTAACAAACTATGTTCACAGCAACTTACCAGACCTCGTCGACGAGTAGGATCCAGCGTATCGRGACAATTGGTTGACCCTACATTGGAAAACATTACGAGTTTAATCGGAATTAGAATACCTATCCGATGCGTGATTCAAATCAAACGAAGAACTCATTACTCAGAAAAAGTGATGCGAATGTGGTTGCGTCAAGAAGCTGTAATGCCAATGACGCCTAAGAAGTTACTGGACTGCTTGTGACCAAACATACACTGTCAAGAATATACTACGTTGCTGAACCGTTTGGACTGAGCAGCAGATTTTGCAAACGAACGCAGAAAGAAAACTCGCTTCATCAAGCAAGCTGCTCATACCACCCAATCACTTCCAAGATCCATGAGTGGCCATGGCGAAGCTGGCACCACAAGAGTTTTTCCATGAGAAAACAAGCAAGCAATCCCTGCAACCTAGTGTAARGAAATGTATTCCATAACACCCCAAGGACCCATACACTATCACAATCCCAATCACCCGAAATTGAATCTAGCACACCAAGCAAGTATTCAAATCTCCAAATCCAGTTGCAATTTCTCAGTCGCTCGATCACCACCCACAAACGCTTTCAGACCTCCAACAAAAGCAGCAAGCTACCCCCCTCCCCTCCACCCCTAGTGCATTTTATCGCTCAAATTCTTATCACCACATTCCATAGCCAAGCAAAACCAGACGAACTTCAATTCCATGTTTCCAAACACAAAACTCACGTCTCCTTTCAATTCAAGCGCAAAGTCGGAGCTCGATCAATCCCCCCAGCTCTCTCTGCACGCTGAATTGATCTCCCAAGCTGAAAACATTAGCGAGTCAAGGAAAAACTTGGTTTATAAAACGAAATTCCCCACAGGAGCTGTATGTCAATGCAATGCTTCCCTACAGGAGCTAATTGCGGGCAATTTGATGAGTGGTGGATGCAAGAAATGGCGATGGCCAGCAGTACATTGCTAAGAGTAAATGAGGACGATGATGGCGATGAGAGGGGAGAGAATATGAAGGTAAGTTTGCAAGCAACCTGGCGCCGCCGACTGCCATTAAGCTGGAGCCAGAGTCTTGTCAGAGTTGCTCCTTTAAATGGAATGAGTGTCCTTTCGCTGCCCCTTTCAACAATTGAATCATAGCTTGGAGTCTGTCTTGATCTCTCATTTCTGAAGAGACCTTGATGTGGCATGTTGGAATTGGCAATGAAGGGGCTTGGGCTATTATTCCCTTACATGCATACATTCTAGTATTATATAATTTTATTTAGTCACAGTTTCTTCAAAAGAATCCTACCTTCATGCCCATTAATTACAATGACTTTTTAAAACACATATTTACATACACTTGTATATATGGTTACTATTCTACCAACCAAACATTAAAAAATAAATACAACTTAGTATAAGAAGATCTTAAATTAATTCTAAAAGAATGTTTTGTGAAAACATTATTTTGGACTAAGTTTGTATTATTGTTGAGAAAAAATGTTTCCATCTAATCTATTTATACATCAACCATAAACGGTAAAACCAATGACTTTGAAAGCAGTTGCATGCATATATTGTTTTACCAAACCACCAATAATCAATCATCTATTATTGGAAAATTACAATCCACTTCATATTGAAATAGTGTTGGTCTTGAAATTTGATAATGATTGTATGGAGAATGTGTTTGAAATTTGAATATTGAAAGGCATATAATTAAACAAAATTATGAAGAATATATTTTAAAGTGAATGGAATTTGAATATTGAAGGGTACACAATTGAACAAAATTATGAAGAATATATATTAAGTGAATGCAATTGTTACATGAAATCAAACAGTGAAAGACATCTAAAGATTGTAATTGTTAAATATTGTTGAATCAAAGCCTTGATAGCTTACAACATGAAATCACACTATTGAGAGAAAAAGAAAAGAAAGAATTTGTGCGTGGAATTTTCAAATGAAAACTACATTTTACCTAACAAGCTTTTCTCCAATAACTACAAAGTAATTTTTGTTATGTTTGAATTTGTCTACATTTTGAAATTACAAAATTAATTCTCTCATAAAGTATCATAGGTCAAATTTTATTTTCAACAATTAAGGGAATATCAATTTATATATACACAATATCAAAACTATACTCAAGATGTTGATACAACCTATAAAGTATTGGAACTAAATGATAATGCAAACTCAACAAAAGTAAAGTCATAGACAATTTCAATTTTTCAATAATGACATCTAATAAATTTCATGCTTAGAAAAAAATATGCCTTGTGCTTGAAAATAAGCTTCATGACATTTTATGGACATTAGCATATATAACAATGAAACACAAAAAAGAGTGATTGATGAAGACATGATAGGCAAACATGATGAGATAATGTAAATTGTGATATCATGTATAGCAAGAACTAGTATAGTTTGTACTATTAGGGATTACCTAAGTAATAAAATAAAGACAACTATCTAGATTTGCATCCCAATGATGCAATTAAATTCCTTTGTGCCAAGCTACTTATGAACTTATAGTAATTAGAGGCCCAAAAATAATCATTATTGGTCACAACCTATGTAGCACAACTGGCATCCAAAGTACTAGATGTTAAAAAAACTTTCTATAAAACATTCTCATAGGAGTTGGTTTAGTGATAGCACTTTCAAAAATTCTTGGGAATTATTGATAGTGTCAAATGATCATACCATGGCACTCTATCAAATAAACTTTAAATCTTGGGCCTACATTTAATACAAAGAATATTTAGGGTATTCAATAAGCTCCAATCTTCATGAGTCTTTTCATTGACATTTATCTCTTTATTGAAAAAGAAAAACATGAAAAAAACTACTCCCTCTCTATTTGAAAAAGACTTGTGTTTCCTTTGTGTTTTACGAAAGAAACACGGGTTTTTTTTAGAAACAGAGGTAGTAATTTGGTAGCTTAATTGACATTTATTCCAAATTGACATTTACAAGGAACAAAGTGACAAGTGTAGAACAACATTTTCAATCATATATTCAGATCCACATCAAATTCTTTATTATATGTTGTTATGATAAAAATAAGATAGTTCATGTATTCAAAAAAGAAATCAACCTCTAAATGTCCATGCTTTGACAAAACTAGGCACTTTTATATTTATAGGAATTCAAATCATCCAGCAAACATTTCAAGGCAAGTAATAAAATGTACCAATGATCAAAAGTTCTCAACAATAGAAATAGAAATTGAAAATGACTAAGGTAGAGGTACCTATTATTGACCAATGCCCCATCACCTATCAATAAAGTGTTGTATTTCCTACCAAAGGTGGAAGGGAATTCTATTTTGTCTTTGAAATGCGTGTTTTTGATTTTTTCAAGGTTTCGACCAATAAGTTCATAATACTTAAGTGAGCAAGAAAGTATGAAGCAATGAGCGGGAAAGTAGTTCTTGAATGATCGGAATTGGATGACTCTAGATGTTTGTCATGGGTCAAGTCCAACTTTTGCCTTTCAAAATTCATAGTAGTTTCAATTCAAGAGATAAAATTACCAAATTTTTGTAATCCCCTTCATTTATGTCAATTCACATTTGAATTTTTTTGTTTTGCCTAGCACTACCCTAGATCATGTTTAGAATTGCTTATTTGATCAGTTATGGGTACCTCTACTTTAACAATGATCTATAATTTGGCATTTTGATATATGCCACTTATCCCCTAAAGTTTGTTGGCTATGTTTCTACAAAAAAACTTCAAATCTAAGGCATGTTGGTATCCATAAGTAGAATCTTGCTTCAAAAATTAAAAAATACTTCATTTTTGTTCTTTAGAATACCATTAAGTCAGAAGAAGTAATTAATGAAAGAAAAATTGAAACTTCTAGTAACATTAATATAGAATAAAAAAATGTCAATTCTAATGAAAAGRAAATTATTGAAGCAATATAAACCAAGTGAGCTATTTTCTTCATCTTTCAAATTGTGAAAATTTAAAAAATAAATAAACATCATATTTTTTTATGGTATGTCATGATTTCCTCTATAACTACTTGCAAAACAAAAGTCATTATATTTTTCACTTATCTAGAAAAATTCATGGCTCTTTAGTATCCATTTTTTTCATCTAGGTCAACTTCAAGTAAAAATAAATTGTATTCCTACAAAGCTATTTAAGTTATACGTAGAATCAATTATTGCACTACACACTCATAATACTAATCACACCAATTTCCAAATTACATGAATTTATCAAGAGCACTACTATAGTAGTCCATTGTATCATCAATATTTATAGAAAAACATAGAACAAAATTAAAAATCCAAAATTCAATGTAAGTTGTGAATTCAATACTTAGTGATTTTTACAAAAATTCTTTTAGTTAGGGGTTTAAAATTTATTCCAATAAAAACATTTCCTTTGGAAATATTTGAGATATATATGTAATTTATCAATTTTATTCATACTTCAAAAAAAAAATTTAATTGTCGAGAAATATGATTGCAATATTTGAACCAGAGAATATTTGCAAAGATTTTTTTTGAAAATCCATACCACAAAAATGTTTTGAAACCAATATGAATGCTTAAAAAATTGAATATATGAAATTGGACAAGGTCAACATTTCATGTTGAACATTTAACTAAATTTGGGAAAATAAGTTCAGTATATAATTAAAGGAGAAATGTTTAAAAAAAAATCTGGTAATAGACATGTATCAGGTGATAAAACTTGCATTTTCATTGTGAGTGCAATAATTTTTTGAGTTGTTTGACACAAATCACATTCAATTTTTTGCAAAAGAATCTACATTTAAGTAGACTCTTCATCTCACATAAGGTAAACCAAACAATGATAGGTACAAGGCCCATTACAGACATTTTGAAAATGTGATCCATTACAATCTTACATCAACCTATGACAAACTTTTTTCAATAAATGAGATGTGGGCTATATAATGGACAACCAGATGGAGAATGACTCATTTCTGGACAAGCAGATTCAGTTGTGATGTGCACCACTAGAGGAATTGAATGATTTAATTCAATATAAAGWATCTTTCGAAAATTTGGGATCCAAAACAGTCACGATTGTTCACACTACCTATATCGATCGAACCTACTTCTGATCTATGAGAAACTGGTACACAAAAGCTCCAAAAAAAGGATAGAACTCGCTCATAACACGTCCTTGAAAACTGCCAAAGAATGAAGTATCTAATTAGACAGACAAAAGACTTTGAAGAACCAAAGACACAAGATAAAGACCAGAGCATGACCAAACTGCCTGATAAACGTTGTCAAGTTGGATTGCCCCACTGGCAAACAACAGACAGCGCAGCAATGCATATAGACTTCATACATTCAATGACCAGCCCCACACAACAACAAACATTGTAAATTGAAGCTAATGCTGAGAAGAATAATCTATAAGACTAATCAAGTTAAGTACCTTCTGCCTAGCCCAAGCTGGTATGTAATGTGGCAGAAACCGTGACTAAAGTACACCAAGATGCCGCCTGCACAAACCTCCAGCAGTAGTCAACTTCATTTGTGCAGCGGAGCAAAATTTTTAACCTGCAACATGTAGTCTCGGAACCAAGACTCGGTCAATAAAATGGTCTAAGTAAATTTCTTAGAATGTCAAATCACTCCAAAGCAGGGTCAACAGTTTAGGAGGCTGCCTGCATTTGACTGTCTCACCGGCCTTCTGTACACAATAGCTGATTCAAAATGTAGATGTACTGAAATTTCTAGAACAGGGGCCAATTTCTACTAGTACTCTCCATCATCTACGAGTAAGAGCCTTATTCCCTCCTCGTGACATTATCTCATTCAACTCATCTGCACTCCAATGAATCTTACTGACTACATCCGCTACTCGAGAAAGCTTAACCAAGGCCCCAGATATAAGGATGGGAAGAAACGGAACAACATTCTGCATCCCTTACGCAGCTGCTAATCTACAACCCCCTTGCTACCAGGTGCGCAAGAATGCACATGCTGCACGTAAGAACCGAAAGAAAATGCAAATTCAAGCGATCAAGCTCTCCTCTTCTCAATCAATCTCAGAGAAAAATGTTAAGAACCAAAGAACACAGCTTAAATGTGGCTGAAACACAACCCATAATCTTGAAGCGGCTTGCATATGCCAGGTTGCAACTGAACATTACGAAGTCTAGCTCTCTTTCGGCATGAAAAAGGTACGCAGTTGCCCCACGAGGTGCTCTTTCAAAGCTCTGGGAACCTGAAGTTTGAAAGATTCTTGGACTTCCACAATCAATTGTTTCCTGCATGGCACAGAATAAAAAGTGACATCAGGGACAGCATGACTTGAAACCCCTTGGCGACACCCAGAATGAGACAGCAAAATCCTCACATTTCACAGTTTCTGCACATCGGTTCTTGCAACAACGTCATCTTCTAATGAAAATACTCTGTACCAAGACAACACAGACCTCGTCACATCCAGAATTATTTTTTAAATTGATAATTTGAAGAGGATCAGCATGACCTTCATGATAAGTGGTCAAAAGTACCTTATCATTGCCTTGTCTATCTCTTTAGAACACATCTGTTCACCGATTGCTTTTTGCTTCTTGGCAGCCCGCATAGATTCTTTTAGCTTCTCACACCATCCAGATCGTTGAAGCTGTTCTCGACCTTCCTTGGCAAGCCTATTAACGAAACCCAGAATCACATAAGTAACACAGCCACGTGATGTGACACAAAAATCGAAAACAAGTATTATCGAATAAAACCTTTACATTAAACAAAGAGTGGCTGAAGTAATGCATGAACAGGTTCAACAGTAGCACTGAAACTCTGACTTCCAATCACTGGTACTATTAATACTTCGTCCAAAAAACAGTGCYGAGGTGCAAATAACTTACACCATTTTCAACTTTTCAAGCTCGGACAAATGCTCTGTGTTTGTTGAAGGCGGCTTCTCAATTGCGTCTCCTACAGTACCCACACCTTTGACGTCAGTTGCTGCCGACGAAGAGCCACAACCTTCTTCACGCTCCCTTTTCTGGCCTGATTTCCTATCCTCCGGAAGAACCTTGTCCTGYTCATCTGACAGGCTCTTCCTGTTTCTAATTCCGTGGTTTCCCTGCGCAGCACGGCGAAAATACAGGTTCTAATGAGAAATTGAAGAATAAACATCCAGGCAAAGTTCTCCTGGCAATAAGAAGACAGCCAGTTGAAACCAGAACTGTGAACAATACCATCACACTTCCATACATTCACATACGTTTGTGACTAAGCTTCAGAAATCCATCCTAGTCATACAAAGTGATCCAATCACAGAGTGAGATTTTACCAAAACACAGGAGCTCGTTTCTTCAGAGGAGAGACCATTCTGCCTCAAGTTGGCCACCGAAGTATCCCCAACAGGATCATGCACTGCGACTTGGGTCTGACCAGAAACAGCTGAGAGACCATCCGCCGATATTGACGACACCGGTAAGCTTGATACTGCAGTTCTTACACCTTGTGTGAGACTTGTACCAGGACTCGGTCGAAGTTGGGGTCCATACACAGGCATATCGGTGGCTTCAAACTTTGTTGTTGCTGAAGACACCTGATCACTTCCCGAAACGCCGTTGCTTTCGGGAGACTCACTATTCTGAAGCCGTACTTTGGTCTCTGATTTCCCATTGACTGAGTGCTCAGCACCGTTATTAGTAACTAAAGACGTAGAACGGCCATTGAACGCTGCGATGCTCCCAAACTTCAAATGGGGCTTGGATACCACTCTATTAAAACTGCCGTTTGTGCCATTGCTATGCCTAACAGTGGATCCTGAAAGTGTTGTTGAAAGTTGGGTGTCTGAAGACGCAGGTTGTGAGGTGACGGAAGCATCACAAATGTCCTTTGGAATCTTCGGACTCAAGGTACTTCGAACATAAAAGAGCATATAAGCCTTCTCGGCCAGGACTGTCTGGGCATTGACTTGCGAGACACTGGCATCATCACAGCAATACCATTTCCCGCCAGATTCCTGTCACCACAAGTCTAATGAGCGAAGGAAGTGCAGAAAATAAGCTGCGCAAAGGAAAACAGGTGCACACCGCAAGCAAGCAAAGYCATATAAACTTCGGTACTTCGCGGTTCACGTCAAACGCGTAGTGTCATCCTGTGGCTGTGAAATGTTTAATTGCCCGCGTGACTTATAAAAAACGACATYTTGCTCAAGGAAAACAATTATCACGTCCTCATAAACAAAAAAGAAAGGAAGTCCCAGCTCTTCATGCAAAATAAGAGAATACCTTGACATAAGAATAATAATGTCCAGAGTCTTGTGAACCGCCTGCATGGACTACAACACCGTAAAGAGTATACTCGGGACGCGCATCCTGCCAAGCATATTAGACTCAGAAAAATTAGCGATCAAGACTCCGCCAACATTTATTCCAGATTTACTAATCGAATGAATGCGTCTGACCACATGTGCAAGAATGAATACAAAGCCATGAGGCATTTGACAAATTCAAGAAATAATTCAAATTGACAACAACCACATACTGTAAACAAGAAGCACCATATGAAATAGACATACCTTGCCAGCCCTGCACATGTAGCCCGCAAGACACAAGCGCTCTTCAAAATGCACATGGCGGTCTATCTTGCCTCCATAAATGTTTTCAAATCTCTGCAAGCACAAAGATAGAAGTGTCATAACTTCATGTTGAACGACAAAATTCATGAAACATGTGACAAGCATGGGCAATGTCACCAGACATGTGGATACCGGTGAATGGATGAAACATGGACACATATATATTACATACCGTCTTAACGCGTGAAAATATTTCATGCAAAACTACTAATACACGATTTGAATCATACCTTCATCTGAATAACAAGTACATTCGGTGCCCGATAAACAGACATCTGCTTACGAGCAGGAGAAAGCTTCTTGCACCTGCAAATGAACAGAAGCGAAAGAACTGGTTTATGTTGATTCTACCAAATKCAAATCGTAAGGTCTATCATTTTGAGGATTGTCGCACACCCATGAGCAAAGAAAACACGGGCAAACCAGAAACCTCGGGATTGCGGGTGAAAAATTTGTAAACATTAAAATAAAATTGAAACCAACTAACAAAAAAAGACATCAGTGCTGCTGGCCAAGGACTTTAGAGATGAGAGAGAAAAGTGTGAGGGGTCAGCCCAAACGTACTGGTCGCAACGGTACTTGTTTTCGCCATCCAACACCTCCGGCTGAAAGAAACGACAGAGAGCCTCGTTAAGAGAGCCCAACCGCACAATATCAAGACTGAGATCCATGATATCGTCAAGCTTGTTCGACTCCGTGCTACATGAGAGACATTTCACTTGACTTTGCAAAAGACCTCCAAAAATTTCCTTCACGACTGTATTCGGTTCTTCCTTGGAAGCACCCTTCGACACTCCCTGCTTGACAGGAACTTTGCTGCCATACACAATTCTGTGTAGCTGAACACAGACGTGATTGCAAGCTTCCATTGCATATCGAAGGAGCTCATGTGCGTCCTCCTGCCGACCATTTCGAAAATGTTTGGCAAAATACTGCAACCTATTGTGTATTTTTACCGGGGCATCAATGTTACTTTCCACTGTCAAGGACCGTTGAATGCGTTTCTCCAAGAAGCAGAAGGGGCAATTACTGTTATTCTTTCCGTTCAACTGATTACCTGCAAGCACCCCTCACTCACTCAGTCCTCACTTCCATAAAAAAAAGGGGGAGAAAAAGGGAAAGAAGGGCCAAACCAAAACTTCAAGAGCTGAATCATTATCAAAGAAAGCCAAAACGCAAGCTCAAGGGGCACTTACAAAGATTCGAGTGGAGGTTGAGAACGCAAAAATTGGCCAGCGGAGGTGTATACGTCAGACATTGCAACACACTATTCAGGTAGCATGTGTTTCCCAGATTCTTCAGACCCAGAGGCGCCCCCTTTCGTCGAAGCACCGGGGTAGCCTGCCAAGTGACATAGAGAGGTGGCAGAAGGGACGAACAAGCCATGTGTGGTGCACCCCGCAGTCTTTCTACTGTCAGGCCCCACACGAGGAGGCGCCCCACAGAAGGGGAGCATCGCCCGACCCTGCAACAAGCAAGATAAGCTTCCCCCCTCCCAAACTCGTCTCCGTCACTGCTCTTTCGTCCACAGGATCAAATAGCAGGTGCACATGCATCGCCTCCTATAGCCCTCCTTCCACCTGTTGCTGCAGTCCAGAGCCCTGACTCACCTACCCTACCCTACCTCACTCTCTCGMCTCGTCTCCCGCGGCAAAACTATCATTCCAACGCCTCCCAAAAAACTCCTCTTCTGCCTTCACACATCATTCTGCTCCTTCGACTTCATTCGCGGCATCCTGCATCGGTCCTCCCAGTTCAAAACCTCAAACGCGACAAACTCCCAAACTGTACAAAACCTAAACGAAGAACACCACCAACGCCGAACCTAAAAATACACTTCAAAAACGAAAAATAAAAGTAAAACACCAAACAACAAGAGCCTCAGAGACAGTGAAACGCGATGGCAGAGACTCGCAAGAAAGAGGCGGGGAACGACAACAGGACGCTCACACAACTGAGAAGGCAGACATGGTACGGCCACGGCACGTCAATCACTCAACGCCATCCCTGTCAGGCTTGGTTTCAATCGCGCAAGGGCTACATCACGAACCCCGGCCATTCCACACTTTCCTGACTCAGTATGGAAACTCACACCCTAGAGCAGCAACGATAGGGCAATGACTGGCTTYAGCTTTGCTTCCTGTTGCGGTGACCTCCGAAAGAACAGACACAAACACAGACACACCGAGAGTGCACAGTACAGAAACTTACCCGATGCGGCGATGGTGCTGTTCATGTTGTGGTAGTGTCAATGATCTCGCCGGGTGTTGCGTCAATCCCTCTCGAGGTTTTGCAGCAAACCGGGACCATTTTGCATCGTCATCGTCTTGTCGTAGCGATGTGGTGGTGCTGGTGGGGGGGAGGGATGCTTGACCGCTTGCCGTAGTCGCGGACAGACGCYGACGCGCGGACAGGTTCAGCGCGGCGGGTTCCCCGGTAATGACTCTTGAATTTCCACCATCGCTTCCGCCGCGGTCGCGAACAGACGGGGACGCGCGGCCCAGCACGCGCCGCTGGCTGGGATCTGGCTTGAATCCCCGCCGTTGCTGCTCGTTAGTCACTGACGGACGCAGACGGGACGGCCTGTCTCATGGATCCCCGCCGTTGACGCACGTGCGTGCAGCGTGGAGGAAGAGTGTTCACATGGTTTCTGACGCTGACGCGCGTTAGTGGCGACTGGTTTTCAAAAAGGCGGGCTGCAAAGCGCGGGGCTTTTTTTCCCTCGACTATGTACGATATGGTTTTAGGTCAGATTAGTATACTATGTATAATACTCTAGTTGATACGGTATTCGTATCAAATACTATACATGCTATCGTATTAGTATAGTACTTTATTAGATACGTTATATTTATATTATTTATTGTCATGGCGTTACTGTAGAGTTTTGGGAACAATCATTGCAGGTACCCAAGATCGAAATTTTGGTAAATATTGATTGATTGRGTTTTTGGGGGGTGAGTGGGTCTGAGTTGATAGGGAAAGGGAGGGTTCATGTATTGATGAGAAACGAAATTATTGAATGGAACGTGGAGGCTCGATAGAAGAAAGCCCAGAATGCATTTTATGACAGCTGCTCACTATAGGAGTTACATAGACAGCTTGATAGTTCTTATCTATATGTAGTGTCTACAGTCTACAGTCACGATGAGATGTGTGACAAGTTTCCAAGCAATGACACTCTGAAGGAAAAGATGGGTAATTCAAATTGTGAGGAAAAAAATGTTTGAAAAAAAAAGATGGGATGGGTTAAGGTAGAACCACCCATAACCGATCACTTAAGCAATTTTAGACATGATTTGATGTAGTGCAACACAAAACAATATTTTTAGAGGTGCAATGATAGAAATGCTAGGGATTGCAAAAACTGGTAGTTTTATCGCTTGAATTGAAATTATTATGAATTTTCAAAGGCAAAAAGTGCACTGGACCCGTTGGCACTCTTTAGACTCTTCCAATTCCGATCATTTCCACTAATTGCTTCCTACTTTCTTGCGCACTAAGTTGGGACATGTGTAATGAACTTTTAATCCCAACCTTAAAAAGATGAAAAAAAAACATTCTAGCCTTGGTTGGAAATTAGTCAATTTACGGTTGGCTATGGGGCACTGGTTCATAATGGGTGGTTCTACCTTACTTGTTTTTTGTTTTTTTGTATTCAAAACACATGGACAGATTCAATTGATAAAGAAAAAGTACACAGAACCAGAGGGATGGGTAACTTCTTTGACAATCAGTAGTACAAAAAATTGGCCTGAGTGAACTGTCCCCCTCGCTTGGCGATTCGGGAAAGCCCTGAATTTTTTTATTTTCCACGCATGATAGAATTTGCAAATTCTAAATTCATAAATGCAATCAGAAGCTCAAAATTAGCTAGGAGAGGTGAACAAGGTAAATTAATGAAGCCTAAACTAGGGGGGCTTTTTATTTTACTTGTACCCTTGGAATGACTTGGAGTGGAGTGGTGGAGCAAGGGGGCCAATTCATCCGAGCCAAATTTTTTGGCTAAGGCAAATTAATCCCCTTATTATCCCTTTTTCTACCCTTGGAGAAAACATTTAATTTGTTTATTTKCCATATATGCAAAAATTTGCAAATTTTGAATTCATATTTGCAATTGGAGGCTCCAAATTACCCAAGGGTAGTGAAGAAGTAAAAAATTGACGCCGCACAAAAAGGGAGGCCATTTGCCCTGGCCGTAGAAATTTTGGGTACTGAATTCACCTATACGTAGAGCAATTATACTGAACCCCMAAAATGGTTCATTGATTGACCAAAGTAGGGGTTTGCATTATAGGCAAATTTGTATATTTCTGGAATTAGTGTGAGTTGTTTTATTAGTTTGAGGCAAAATATTTGTATTATCATGTGTAGTGCCTTTGTATATTTGGTTAAATTTTTTCAATTCTTGGGATAGCTCTAATCATCCTTTCCTTCATATCAAGTTTTGTTCATGTTAGTCTGATAAGTATTTGTAAGAATTATAATTTTATTTTGTTTTAAGAACAAACTCTGTAGTTTGGACATTTAATAATTTCTGCCTTTATAACCCCTTCAGTAACCTTGCCCATCAGCACACAGAGGAAGTTCAAATCCTTCTCCACAACACACAACGAACTTGCAAGCTATGAAACTTGGCACGACTATTCATTTCCACGTTAAGATTTACTACCAAAAAAAATTCGCTAAAAGATTTCCTCTTGCAAATTTGGTTGCTACTTAAACAAAACATGCTTGGAATTTCTTGAAAAGAACATTGTTGCCAATCACCGCACAATGTGCATTTTCGTCTATTGTCTAGCATTCGTCCAATTCTAGGGTTTTGCGGTGCTTGTCCGGTGGTTAGCAAATTTAGGGTTTGGTGATTGGAAGCATGCGGTCGATGGCAAAGTTACTCTAAATGCCAAAGGCATCAAATTTTGGTGTCAGCAAAACTTTAAAGTTAATTAAAACCTTACCAAGTTGTTATTTTTAGTAGTTTTTTTTAGACTAATTCTTTTTGAAGTCTTGTTTTAGCATCCAAATTTTGAATTTGAAAATAGATAATTATGATTTTCTATTCATAATTTTGTCCAAAGGTGTTTATTGCAAACCTTGATTTTCTAGTCTTGAAGGCTCTTGGAAATGAGCCTCAAATACACTAGATCTTGGAGAAAAAATCACATTAGAAGTTCATTTAAAAAAAAGGATGAGTAGATTTTGAAACGCCATGAGTTGATTAGGATTATATATGTTATGTCCTTTAACCTTATACTTTTGGGTGACCTAAATTGTAGATTTGACATGTGAAAAGAGGATTAAAAGACCTCAAATCACTTTCACAGTTTGAATACCCTAGTGATCAAACATTAATAATCTTCCTATTCACAAGTAATATGATTGTTGTGTTTTCCTTTTTGATGTGATCTTCAACATATCTAAGGGAGAGTCACTCAATGGCGTCCATGTACCCAATGCCGTCCCTTTCTAGATCATGCATTCATTCTAGAAGGTAAATGTAGCAGGACTGTAGATTGCTTATTATTTTAGGTCAAAGAAATAAGTCATGTACTACCTACCTACATTTATAGTTTGAAATGATTATGCTCTGTAGAATGTGACAGCATTGGGTACAAGGATGCCATTGAGTGCCTCTCCCTTAGTTCAAATTTGTACAATTAAATTTCAAAAAATTGA
Source organism: Pleurozium schreberi (assembly GCA_006891605.1). Taxonomy (NCBI): domain Eukaryota; kingdom Viridiplantae; phylum Streptophyta; class Bryopsida; order Hypnales; family Hylocomiaceae; genus Pleurozium; species Pleurozium schreberi. Next base: position 33,668 of record VACF01002402.1, on the reverse strand, counting down.
TAAAATTTATCATAATGTTATCTTTTTGTTCAATTTATGGCAAATTCCAAGAAACTTAAAAAAGAACTATGGTATTTAGGGATTCAAAAAAACTTGTATTGTTTGATCCCTCAATTTTTATACTATATAAATTCTCAATTTCCATAGGGTTTTTTTTGGTACCATTGCCTTGTGCACAATTGACTTGAAAATGGAGTGAAATCACACAACACACTTTTGATTTTGTTGCATTTTGTCATTTTGAAGCAGATTTGAAGGAATACTATGAGATTTTGGAAAAACATTATAAAACATACATATATATATATATATATATATATATATATATATATATATATATATATATATATGGATAATTAAAAAAATGATATAAATGTTCTATTTCAAAATTATAGGCCTAAGAAAAAAAAATCCAAACGTTATATAAAAAACATATCAATGAAAAAGATACTAACTTTGATGTTTGAACTGTTTGAAATTAGTAGAAATGTCCAAATCATAAAACAAAAATGCTTGAAATCTTCATAGAGCTAGGATTAGAACTAATGAAAAAGTCTTTTTGACTATCTTAGAGGTCACATGTTGAGAGACCCTTCTTTGCACCTATGTAGAGGATAAGGATCTTTTTTGGTTGGAAACCCTTCAACAATCAGCACATAGTTGTAATCCTAGTGGAGAAATGTTCTTTCTAAATTTCCAAATAATTGAATTTTGCGGACACACCGACATACTAAAAACATCAAAATAGGAAGTCTCCACAAACAAAGAAATTTTTAAACAATATACAATAATTTTTCTAATTCAAATAGTTTGAACCATAAATAAGATTATATAATACACTTCTAGTTTTAAATTAAATTGAATTCATTCCTAGGCCCAAAAAGAGTTATGCTTGCATTTGCATGGGACTCATAACAAATCACACATAAACAAAACAAGTGTTTTTTGTATTCACCCAACAACAATATCAATATAGTAAATCTTTGCCAAGCCTTAGTCAATCCATCAAGCTATCACAAATGCACTCAAGCCTCCATGTTGCTAGGATGCATCTTCCTTTCACTCCTTTTGACATGCTAGCACACTTTGATATTTATGTGGCATGTGTAAAGTATCTTCTATTCCTCCAACTAAAGATTCATATTCACTAAGGAAAGAGCAAAAATATGAAAATGTGCAAAAAAAAGGAACCTAAAAATTAGGGATCTCCAAAGGGATAAGATCATTTTTATAAAATACTCTATTGAAGTGAAACTTCACTTGATATCCAATCCATTGATAAGAGCCTTGCACAACTACAATGCATATACTTCACTCACAACAAAATAAAATTTATATTAGACTAAAGCAATTTGTACATAAAGCTTTAAAAAAAGTTGGTCGCATTCTTGGTACCGTTGGAAAGCTCTTAACAAGAAGTGCATGGGTTTTGTTTCATGGTGTTAGAACCTACAACGTGAAAGTAATTGAATTTTGAAGTTTTTATGAATTAAACAAATAGTAAATTACTTTCACTTTTATTTTGGCTATGTCAACATTATAAAGCACACTAGTGCAATCTAAAGTTCAACAACAATATTCTACGAATTGTGTTGGTAAGATTGAGGTTTCTTTCATTTTGGCTTCAAAACATCCTATCACTGTCTTTAAGTTTTTTCAAAGAAAACTAAGAGCTTCTAGGAGACATTAAGAAATCATAGTGGTTAGAAAATAGCTTCAAGAAGTCACATATTTAGTTATGAAAAGCCACTTGAAGGTTTCAAGTAGCAACAAAAAATATTTTTGGAGCCTCTTAAGATATTAGGCAAATATTCATAATATTAAAAAATGGTTTGATATTTGTAATATCATACAAAGGTAAAAAAAGTTGTTCAAGAAGATGGAGAGTGTATATCTATCAATGACATCAATTGAGGTATATATATGGACAAAAGTTTGTTCTTATATTAAGTTGGATTCAGTGACATATGACACTCCCAATTTGGATCACTATTGCATGTTTCAAAAGCTTCAAAATATTCATGTACTCTACCTCTACAATGCCATATTTGAGTATGATATTGTTAAATTAATGTTAAAATAACATCCCATTGAGAGATCCTAATTCGTGAATTTTCAACCCACCGGGGTATCTTATTATATCTTAGTACATATGTCATATTCTAAGAGTCATGTACAATATTACATACAATATATCACTCTCATACTCTTTGCCAAAAATGACATGATTTTTTTGACTAGGAAGAGCATTCTTCATCTCTACAATATGCTAAAAAATCATCCAAGTTTTGGTCCTCAACAACATCCTTTTACAAATATTTCTTTAATCCATTAAGGATTGTAGTCAATTTTTTAGGCTAAACATGATAAAAAATATAAAATCAAAATGAATTCAAGAGATACAACTATATTGATTGAAATAGGCGTGAATTCAAAGGGCTTAGGAGTACCATTTGAACACTTTTTGTGGCAATTAACCAATTCCAATTTAGATTTGCCAGAGATTTGCGCATTGATTTGCATATTACTAGCCCATATTCCATTTGTTTTTTCAACCCTTAAACCAATCTTTGTCACAATACATTCATTTTCAAATTTCCAATACTCATCCCCTTTAATCCAACCTCAAATTCATTCTAAAACTTGGGCAACCAACAAAAAAAGTTTCAATTTTGACCACAAAGAGTCGACTAGACCTTAATGGGTTAAAAACAAAGAAAGTATGATTTTGAAATGAACATTTTAATTATCCATATTGTGGATAATACAATTTAAATGGGTAAAAATTCATATTATAAGATTGATTGAAGAACATTGCATGTATTGTTTAGTAAAGTACTACTTCAACAAATAAAATCTCGACAAAAACTCTTCAAAATTGCTCAGAAGAAAATAAGGTAGAACCACCCATTCCCGATTAGGATTCAATTACCAACCTATAGACTAACGTACTTCCAACCAAGGCCCGAATGCTTTTTCCTTTTCTTTTCAAAGTTGGGACTAAAAGTTCATGACACATATCCCAACTTAGTGTGCAAGAAAGTAGGAAGAATTGAGTGGAAAAGTATTTTTTTGAGTGATCGGAATTGGAAGAGTATAGAGATTGGCAATGGGCCGTTTGGCACACTTTTGCCTTTGAAAATTCATAGTAATTTTAATTCATGCAATAAAATTACCAAAGTATTTGCAATCCCCATCATTTTCATTAACTCATCTCTGAAAATATGTACCTTGCATTGCTCCAAATTTGTCCAAAATTCCTTATTCGGTCGGTTATGGGTGGTTCTACCGTATGAGGCCAAAATATGATACTCCTCGTCAAAACTAGAGTGCCGTTCTCCCGCGTAAATAACTGAACCTGTCCTCCCAGCAAACGACGAGAACCAATCCCCAACCGTCGAGTAACGTCCGTCCATCCACCCTTMCGTCCGTCGAMGTTCGTCCGTTGGTCSCAGGGCAGACAGAGTGGCCATGGCGCTTCCGTCGTCGACTCCATTCAATTGCGGGGACGCGAAGGCCTTGAGCGCCCTCAAGCATCTGCGCCTCAACCATCGTCTTTCTCCGATTTCCTCTTTSCCTTCGCAAATTTCCTCAAGCCTTCTCTTTTGACCGACCTCACAGCAGATCAGTCGTCTCCTCCCATCCGCTTGCACACACACTGCGGGATTTTGCATTCATTCCCACGATGTCGGTCCAAGAGTATCTGGAGAAGCACAAACTGTCCAGCCGCATCGAAGACGCCGTCAATGCTGCCGTACGAGCCAAGAGCCCCGACCCTGTCATCTTCATCGTACGTGATCTCCTGAATTCCGCTTCTTTTCGATCTTTGGCGAATTCGCTTGGAGTTTCTTACCGAATAGCGGATCGCAAGTGTCGGGGGGTCTTGTCTAGAGCGGGAGATTGCAGCGAAAGGAAATTTCACCTGTGTTTTGAATTTTTTTTTTTGACCTAATTGGTTCTGGTACGGGTCGGTATGTGTCTTATTTACGACAGAGATTCACTGGTTTTGATGTTTCGGTGATTGATTTTTTTTTCAATAATTGAAACCGCTTGTRTTGTGTACTGGATTAGGCCGATCACCTGAAGAAAGCTGTGCCTGGAGTCGTCACCAAATGCCATGCTCGTCAAATTATTGATAGCCGTGGGAACCCCACGGTGGAGGTGGATGTCTGGACAGGGAAGGGCATGTTTCGTGCTGCCGTTCCTAGCGGGGCTTCAACAGGAATGTGCGTAATACCAATTATCATCTCGCTATTTTTTCTTTTCTTTTTTGGTTGACATATTAACCTAGGGTTTATCTACATCCAAGCACTTAAGGTATGTACGGATAAAGGTAACACTTAAGGGCTGTGTATAGTTTCTATCATCAGATTGACCAAATTTTGAAGCGTTGTTGACAATTGAGAGAGGWTTCCAGCACATCAAAGAAAACATTATTTGGATACAGTATGCAAAAGTTATGAGGGTTCAAGTAGATCATCTAGTATCTACTCCAGTTCTGATGTTTAGGTATTGTACATGCTCAGAATCATTATTTATTCATGGTGCAAGATCTTAGGGTGTCGCATTTAGGAGGTGTTGCAATTTGGTACCTGTACCTTGATGCGTGAGGAGTAGGGTGTTCGAGGGTGTTCAAGGTGACTCAATTTGGTACCTGTACCTTGAACACCCTTGGAATCAATGAAGAATGAGTCAAGTAAAGGGATCCAGATTCTTTTTGTGCTCAATCTTGAGCTTATGTTATGTTTGCAACGGTAGGTGTGGCTCATASTAGAATTATTTATTTCCTTTCATCCAGACCTTGGTCGGCATCATCTGACACTAATTGCATGCCTGGAAATGTAATAAATTACGATAAAAGGGGCCAGTTCATCAATATTCTAATTCTCCAAATTTTTTGTGTGCTATATTGGAAATGGTGCAAGCTGTATAATACTCTGGATTGTTGTATGGCTAATCAGAATATCCATTTTAACATTAGTTCAGAAGGAAATGACAATGTGTAGCGTGCACTTCAATCTCATGTTTCAGTTGTGCTCTGTTTGGAAAATTGTGTGGGTCTGTGTGCCACTCATGTTTCTCTAGCCTTGTGTTTCTGATGTTGGATATCTGTGTGGCAGTCATGAAGCTGTTGAACTTCGAGATGACGATAAGRMCGTATACATGGGGAAAGGAGTGTTRAAAGCTGTTGCAAATGTCAATGAAAAGATTGCGCCGGCTATTATGGGCATGGATCCCACACAACAAGCCAAGATCGATAGGACTATGATGGAAGTGGACAAGACGGAGAATAAGGTAAGCGATATGAGATTTATTTGTTCTATTGAACTACCCTCTGTGTATAGAGAGTAAGCACTTTCGCAAAATATCTTATGAATGACTTTGCATGTATTCACATTTCTAGCATGGGGTCATTGGATACACAGGGAAATTTGGGAGCTAATGCTATTCTGGCTGTGTCAATGGCTGTATGCAAAGCTGGAGCTTGTGAGAAAGGGGTAAGCATTTCCATTTCCCTTGTGTATTTTTCTTTCTTGAAATGCAACGACATTGTGATTTGGATGACGAATTATGTGTCATGTGTTTTGGTTCAAGTATTATGGAGGACTTAATACGTTTTAGCCAGGTATTGAATCTGATTCTCTTTACACCCTACAACTGAAAACTTCATCAGATGTTTTCGATGCAACCTGACATTTTGGTGTAAATCTGCCAGATTCCCTTGTATCAGCACATTGCTGATCTCGCTAGTAATCCGAAACTGGTACTGCCAGTACCGGCGTTCAATATCATCAACGGCGGGAGTCATGCCGGCAACAAGCTGGCTATGCAGGTACTACATAGGAGTATAGACTCACATTCTATTCAATCAGGGAAAACACTAGGTATGAAAATATAATTCTTTTCTCATGGTAACGTCTGTTTGCATTGTAGGAATTCATGATTTTACCTGTCGGTGCTCCTACATTCTCAGAAGCTATGCGTTATGGAGCTGAAGTTTATCACCACTTGAAGGTTTGTTTCGAGCATTCGATTGSCCAAACTATTTAGTGTTGACACCTGATYCAAACTCTTGTTTTTTCTYGTTTACCTCGGATCTATTTCCAAGGGCCACACTACAGGTTTAATTTATGTGGTTCAGCATTCATTATTATRTTCTTTAACGTGCTGGCATTATCTTCGGGTACCTAAGTCCGGTCTTTCTTTAYTGTGCAGTCTGTGATCAAGGGAAAGTATGGTATCGATGCATGCAATGTTGGCGATGAAGGCGGTTTCGCCCCTAGTATTGCCAGGCAAGGCTTTAGTTCATTTTAGATTTATTACCCCCCAATATGGATGTATCCGTCTACGTCCTCCTCTTCCCTTTCAGTCGTTGTAGCAGATCTAACGATGAGCTGCTGAATGGCAGTAATAAAGAGGGTCTGGACCTCGTGAAAGAAGCCATTGAGAAAGCTGGGTACACAGGGAAAGTGAAGATTGGTATGGATGTTGCTGCGAGTGAATTTTTCACATGTAAGTAAACCCTTACCTTTGTTTTGCTATTTTTTACTTTCTGGTAATTGAAGAACGCGGGTAGGATCCAGCTTTTGACCATCACGGAATCCACAAGCGGTTGGTGTATATTAATAAGTAAATTTGACGAGATCATACTTTAGTAACCCTCTGGAGGGACCATCGCAGGCTTTGATGATATACCTGCCTGACTCTTAGGGCCTGTTGTGCAGCGGATAAGAGGTATGATCTGGATTTCAAAACGCCCAACAACTCAGGAGACGAGGTGAAGAGTGGAGATGAAATGATTGAACTGTACAAATCCTTTTGTAAAGGTACACATTCTATAGTTACTTTTCTAACAGCGCATGGCCTTTCTTGGTTTCATTTTYTCTTTGCAATATATCAACAGATGAAAGCTGTATCGAAAGTCAAATGCCATTTCTCTCGCTCTTGTCAAGCAAAATGTAGGGTTGTGTTAACTACAATTTGTGCTTACAAGATGGGTTTAAATTKTAGATTACCCTATCATCTCCATTGAGGATCCATTTGAGCAAGATGATTGGGAGCACACCAAGAAATTAACAGACTTAAAGATTTGTCAGGTTGGTGATTTCCCTATAATTTGGCACTTCTTTTCAATTCGTTGTGGAAAATGATCAATTTTGTCGCAATAATTGTTTATTAGTTTGATGTCATTTACGAGTCGCTGTTGCCTTCTGCTGGTCTGTCCAATCAGAACAGGGATTTACAGGAAAATCCTGGATGTGATTCGCCTGTGTTTAGGTTGTAGGAGATGATATTCTTGTCACCAATCCCAAGCGTGTTGCCAAGGCCATTGACGAAAATACCTGCAATGCACTCCTTCTCAAGGTTTGAGATATTCTACCTCTGCCATGAAGAGCTTTTTTTAGATTTTTTATTTATTTTAGAGTATGTCAAAAAATTTGTGTGCTTTTACAGAGACCACATGCTTTTTTTCATATGACTTTATTAGACTTCAAAAAATAGTTAACTTGCCATTTGGGGTACTTTGGAGTTAATCTCCAAATGCCCAAGCTCAAAATAGTTCACCCTCAAGGTTGATAGTCGATTATAGTAACTTTTAGTAACAAAAAATAGTTAACTTGCCATTTGGGGTACTCTGGAGTAACTCCAGATGCCCAAGCTCAAAATAGTTCACCCTCGAGGTTGATAGTTGATTATAGTAACTTCTAGTGACAAGTTTCTAATATTTGTAGGGCATGCTTTTTTCTTTCTATTGATATGTTTTGTTGCCTTCTTCAAGGCTTTCTAATTAATTAATTAATTACTTCAACTCTTTTATGTATGGAAAGGACCTCTTTCTTTGGGTCATTTGGGACCTTTTACCCTATTGATTTACTCATGTGGCCACATGTTTTTTTGGACCAGCTTTTGCGAATCGAAGAAGAACTCGGTGACAAAGCCGTATAYGCGGGTGAAAATTGGCGACCAAAGCTGTGAGCATTACATTCCAACAAGTAAGCAGCTCCCAGAGTCAATCATTCTCTCGTCTTACAGCGAAGATTCCAAGCAGTGTAGTCATGAAGGGCTGGTGATATAGGATACTGTCCTCAAAAGCTCCATTACAAGCAGCTGGGGTGGGGCCAACCCTTTCTCTATCTCAACACTTAGATAATCATCGAAATCACACGGCCATTCTCTGAACAAGTGCTGTAGAATACAGAGGTCTGAGTGACCTTTGAATTAAAATTATGGCTTAGAAGAATCGAAGAACGTATGTGTTTTTCATATGGCAGCACTTGGGACATAGAATTGCTATTTTTGAAAGGAAAACTTACTCCAGAAATTGGAGGTTTTGTGCATGTTTAACTGTATCATATAATCTTCAAGAAGTGTCAATGTGGCGTTTTTGAAAATGCTAATGTAATTACTATTCWATATGTCAGTCAKASACTSTTCAAACYGAGAGGATTTTGATCTTYAGAGCGAGCTACAGTCGGAGTATAAAAAACCTGAGAATCSTTCACCAGARAAGAGATATGTAGAGRAACTTGACAMTGATACGKAGAAGCAGSAATTACRTTGAAGACATGAAGATAAYAGTCGGAAGTATCCTACCATAGATGCAACGCTTAACATAACGGCATGACCATACCTGTATTGTGCAATCTTTCCAGCAGACTCATGAGCMAAGAAGAGAGGGCGAATCAATACACAACCGATATTGGGAAATCCCCCCGCCAGGCAATGCGGAGAAGATGGAAGCAATCACTTCATTCGAAAGCAAAAATCCATTTGGGTCAGTAAGCCGTGCATAAGCTAACCTAGAATGACCTAAAACCAAACTCTTCATCTCTTCTACATAATGTTTGACAACCGGTACGTCTACACTTTGCCTGTCGCCGTTCAAAAACGCAACATGACCACTAGAAACGAAAGGCAGCAAAGCTTCACACACAAGCGCAGTCAAGCCACCCCCAAAACTTCCCGCAAACGCTTCCAAATCTAAACCCTGCGCTAGTCTCAACGAAAGCATGACAGCATCTAAAGCTCTCTCCTCTTTGCTGTCTTCCGGGCATGAAATCTGACCTTCCGACCTTTCAAAACTCTCCACAAACTCTCGGTACTGCTTGAACTTCCGAGGTCGAGAAAATCGCTGACCTCGGATGTAGCTCGTGGATCCCAATCCAAATGCGAAGTAGGGCAAGGACTTCCAGTAAACAAGGTTGTGTCGGCACTGGAACCCTGGTTTCGCGTAGTTGCTGATCTCGTAGTGTGCGAATCCCGCTTCCTGGAGATGTGTTGACGCCGTTCTATAAAACTCCGCTGCCTTGTCATCGCTGGGAAGAGGCGACTGGCCTGGTTTGTACCATTTGTTAAACAGCGTCCCTTCCTCGATTTGGAGATCGTAAACGGAGACGTGAGCCGGGGAAGCAGCCACAGCTTCACGAAGCGAATGCTCCCAATCTTGTAGGGTTTGGTGCGGTAAGGACGAAATTAAGTCGAGGCTCCAATTGGAAAGACCAGTGGCGTGAATGGCATCAATAGCGGAGTAGACGTCAGGAAGGGCGTGAGAGCGGCCACAGGATTGAAGATGCGAAGATTGGAAGGATTGCACGCCCATGGAAACCCTAGTCAAGCCCCCCGAGAGAAGCTCCTGAAGCGAATGGACGTCGAAAGTGCCGGGATCCATTTCCATGGAGACTTCGGCAGTCGAGGCGATGCCGAAATGCGCATTCAAAGTGGACAGGATGCGGAGGAGGAGTGGAGGGGGTAAGAGAGATGGCGTGCCACCACCGAAGAAAACAGTCTGTAAAGGTTTGCTAGGGTTTGTTTTCGCAGCGAGACGAATCTCCCGGCACACGAGGTCGACGTAATCCGTCATGCCGGAGTCCATGTGAGCCGTGTTGCTGGCTGTTCGTTCGCCCACTGCCACGATGGGGAAGTCGCAGTAGAAGCAGCGGCGTTTGCAGAAGGGGATGTGSACGTACACTGACGACGGAGCTTCATCACCTTTATCAGGCGACACCGAATTCGACAATTCAGCAACCTGCAAATTCGAAGACAACTTCGCGGCAGAGTTTGCGTGCAAAGARCGAATGCGAGGAGTAGAATTGTGCCCATGAGTGAAGAGACGACGCAGTGAMGGAAGAGATGGTAAGAGAGAGGCATAGCACTGGGAATGGAGAACGCCAGCAGGTCGGAGGAAGACGAGGCGGTTCATAGCTCCACACACACCAATCTCCTTGCGCAACTTCGTGTACTAAACCCTAAACCCTGCAACAAACGATGCACTTCCTCCAGYCAAGATGAGAAATCCACTACTAAGGTCGTCCTTCCGACATTCGCGAAATGGAGAAGGCGCTTCAGAAGATGCACTCCTCTTGGGTTTCAAGTCTCCAGAAATTAAATAGAGCTTTATCGAATGTGGGTTTTAGATTTCGTTCTACAATAATGAAGGCTTCCAATGCTGAAAAGGATGTCCACATGGCAGTTTTGGCTGTGGACGCTCAAGTGTTCACGTTTTAAGTTAACTCGTTTGCGATTCTCTCCAGTTGCTAATGGCTTTGCATGTTATCGATTTGATTGTTGAAACTTGAGAAAGCCTTGGCAAGCCCTAGTCCTATTACTAATCACGGAATAATCACCACAGAGCTTCGCTGTTGGTGGTTGCTGAAATTTCATGAATTTATCCTGAATCTCTTCAGCATCCATTTCTGAAGGTCTGAAATCCACTATTTGGCATATGAGGGGTCTGCTTGTTTGCCCCGGAAAAGCCTATGAGTAACCTTGACTTCAGAAACAGAGCAACGCCAATGGCGCAACTACGCAGCTCCAAAATGCAGACGGATTTTCACGTTGTCGACGTTGACTGAGAATGCTAGCAATGCTCTCTCACTGTTGGGAGGGAGGACAACGTTCAATTGTCAACCGAAAATCAGTACTCAAATATCACAGCTACAATTGGATTGTGAGCGGACTGATGTCGGTGTAATAGCTAGCTGTTGCATCTGCAAGCATCTCGAGGTTCCAGCAACTCTCCAAATGGGTAGTAATGTATTCGACAGGGAATCGTAGTCCATCTGAGCTGACCRAMAGTTTCTGAGCATTGAGCACGAGTTTGATGGGTTTCAGAGTTGCGCACTGACGATCCTGGTGCGCGGTATGAGACAACGCATTAATTCGCATCTATCAATAGAGTTGTTTCRAACACAGGGTGGGTAATATAGGCTGATCAAGCAGGACAGATGTAACTTGTGTACTACAGACAAGGTCGATTCATCCAATAAGAGCGACTAGAATAAGAATATAGAATTTCAGATACACTTGAAGACACTTTTCCCAAAGAATTCCAATACTTCTGTACAGCGGTATCAACCGCATGTGGTTTACAGCCTTACTAAACACCCGTTCTATTCCTGCTTCTTCACACTGCAAATTTGCAAGTGGTAGCAGAATGTGACCTAATCGTCATACGTTCGGCACTCATCGGCCTCGGGGTTGTCCGCGCAGTAGGCCTCCAGGGGGTCGCTGGTTGTCTTCTTGCGGTCGCGCTGGTGAGAAGCCTCAGCGGTCAGCTCCTCAACCTCGTCCCATGCGACTGCACATGGTGCGGAAGTGGGGTCGTCCTCACAGGTCTTCTGGGCTTCAGCGATGGCATTAGGGATCTGCAACCATGAAGTTCTACAAAAGATTATCGGGATATTCTAGCGGATCTGGACATTGAGATAAACTACTTCCAACAGAATCTATAGTTTCAGCAATAGACATGAATAATATTCGAGTTGAAATCGTTAAGATTGCTATTTCTGAGTAAAAGGCTAAGAATGCAACAACCTGAAACCYGCAGTTTCTATTGAATAGAGTCATCTGTAAAGCTATGTCTAGTAAAAATAAAAGTGAGAGACGATATCAATTCAAGGTACGGTAACCAAGTCACGATTTCTGTCACTGAATCGAGAAACTTCCTACAAATCTGTAATCTGCAATTTTGTGTGTGAAAATGTACTCGACAATGTACTTGCACTTCAATAGAGAAAACTGCAGACACTAAAACAAATAAATAAAACACGTAGAAACTGACGACGATCTAGGTTCGTCAACTACAGGACCTCAACATACTACAAATCTATATTCTTCAAATTTTGAAAGAATCTGAAAAACAATGAAGGCGGACAACGGCGAACCACTTTCCTGCAGTAAAATAACCTGTAGGACAAGGAATATAGTACTCCAACATACATTTCTTTACTAAAACGAAGAAAATTGAAAGAAAAAAAATTCTAGACGCATCTGAAATCAGTAATCTGCGAAATTCGGACAGCAGGACCCATCTGAAATTCACTAAATGTAGACATAGCACTAGCATCGTGATAGAGGGAAACGTCCAGCAGCAAAGCCACCTTATAGTCAAGGGAAATAGAACTCGAAGACAAATCCCACACTTCCGCAAAGAAAATCGACAGACTTCTACAACTCTGTAATCCGTGAAGTTCAAAATTGTCTAACAATAGTGAAAAAAACCTTACTCCCTCAACCCCACTAAAAGCTTCCTAATTAGGTTGATCTACAATGATGAGCAAGGTAGGCTTAAATGTTCACTTTAAGAGCATACTATCTTACTCCCTCAATCCCACTAAAAGCTTCCTAATTAGGCTGATCTACAATCTTTGTAGAAAGAATTTGGGAAGCTTATAGTGGGATTGAGAGAGTATCATTTATTGGAATTTCTTGAAATTGGGAAGCTTATTGTGGGGTTCCCAATTAGGCTGATTTACAATCTTTACAAGAAGAATTTGGAAATGTGGGATTCCCAATTAGGCTGATTTACAATCTTTATAAGAAGAATTTGGGAAGCTTATAGTGGGATTGAGAGAGTATCATTTACCGAAATTTCTTGAAAATTGGTCATCGATGAAGGTTGTCTTCAATTTTCAAGATTCAAGTATTATATTGGATGAATAAGAAAGTGAGTTGGACTACTTTACTTAAAAAGTTCTTGCAAGCCTTCATTCAGAGTCCAAAATTTGAACATTGGAGCGCTTAAGGATTTAGGATTGATCCTCCATTTTTTGGACTTCCGTATAGGGCAATACCCAAGGACAAGGGCATGAAAAGGGGCAACGAGGAGGGCAGAGCTCGACAAAGAGGCCCCATTTCATCAAGCTTTGCCCAACAACAAGAGTTGTTGCTCAACGTAAACTACTGCAAGAAATTAATCGACTAGGATGAATATTCAAGATGAAAATTCAACGTTGGATGAAAAATTTGTAATGCCAAATATGGGGGCGAAACCATAGAATTAGACATTACGGCTTGGTTGCGTCAAAGATATTGACCAAGAAATGCGTAGGCAATTTTCTACAAGCTATTTATGTGGACGGCAAGATTTTTAGCTCATTTTATAGACAAAATAATAAATGCAGCATGTAACAAAGTGATTTCATATTATTTTAAAGCATTATTGAGTTAATTATGAGTTTTCAAAGATTTGTGTCTTAGGGACCTACTTGTGACCATAGGTTCCCCAAAATCCTTTCCCTTGCAATTTATTAAGTGATATGGGAAAAAACAAGAAAGATGGTTGGCTTTTGCAATAAATAACATTTTATCCTTAATTCATTCAATGGCTATAGAGGTTGATTTGAGGACCATGTCTATTCTTGAGCTAATTATAGGGTCAATTTGAAGAAGACATTTGCTTTTAGAACAAATTATGTTAGAAAAACTTAAGAGGTCTTAAAACAGGTAGGTAGGCTTTAAAATTGTTTTTTAACATAGAGGTTCATATTGCTTCTTCCTCAATATTTAAATTGTATTCATCAATGTATCAAATGTTAACATATCAAAGGTGGATGTTGTAGAGCTCTTTCATTATTCCTACTTCAAAATTCACAACTAACTATGCCGTTGCAATAATCAAAATAAAAGTAAAAGTAGTTTTTTTATTTACAAATTAATATGAAATTCAATACCTTTCACACCATATGTTCAAAAGCCACAAAACAAAGTCCATGGACCCCTCCTCAAATAAAGCTTTCCAACGCTACAAAGAATAAAACTCGGAAGTGCACAATTTTGGAGATCTCATTGTAACAAAACAAACAATCTCATTTAAGGTATAGATTCCACAAAGTTTCAAAAAATATGAAACATCTTGGATTAGATATCAAATCCGTTTTTTTTCAAGAAAATTTTACAAAAAAGTATTTAAAGAAGTTGAGCACTACTTCAAAATTGCAAATCAAATGATAAATAATTATTTTTTGAATCTCTTATCTTTACATGAGATGAATTTTGACTGCCAAAGGTCATTAAAATAATGAATTGAGTAGTGGCTTTGTTTTTTACGGTTGTATAATGATCATGAGACCAATTCATTGAGACCTCTTATCCATGGGCTATAATTTGGAAAACAATTAAATGATTTTCTAGAATATAAATGAATTTGTGCAATGTTAGCAAGAGGAGAATCAAAATTATTGGCTAATAAAAACTTGGAAAGAAGCTTGTAAAAATGTGATTTCTCCATGCTCACCATGGAAACCACAATGGGAAATGGAAGTGCAAACATTATGAAACTCAACAAAAGTAATTTGAATTTGAAAAGCATGAAAATTGGTTTCTTACACCAATTGCTTTTTTCTGAAGTTGACCCTAAGAGGAAATTGCCTTTGGCCTTCGTTGAAAGGTCATAAGACCAATTTATACAGTGACTTGAAATTTTATACATTTATATTCTCATGGTCAAAATTCCTTTTAGGTCGAAATTAGATCTCTCAACTTTAGTAGTTATAAATGGAACGGAAGATTGCATGTTATTTTGTAGTAAAGTATGTGCATCCATTATTAATAGTATCAATGTTGCCTATATCTAGACCAACAATGTCATTTTTTTTCTCGACATTGATTATAAAAGATGCATACACTCAAAACATGAAAGTCTATGCATATGAGAGGCAGCCTACTATTGTTTTTTGATACACTTGGAGGTAGTAATTAAGTACTTCCAAAATTGTAATTTATTCTTATGCGGTGTCCAAATAATACATACTAAAGTGCATTGGAATCTTCTTTCATTTGTCAATAAAGTATAATAGAAATATATTATATTTAATAATAGCAACTATACACAATTATAATTAGTGATAGTGAATATAGTTGTACATACATATGGGATATTTGAAGAAAAAATTGTATTCAAAGTAGAATATGTGAACCAATGTCCACATGTCAAAAACAAAGTCAACATGCTGTAAACAATGTCTACATGTCTAGTAGTCAAGCTTCCAATGTCAAATTATCCCATATCCTTTGTATGTCCGTGAACGGACAATGGATTTCATTATAAAAGTGTCCTCCCTATCCTTTATTTTCACTAACTTTCAATGAGGTATTCCTTCATTTTGCTATAAAAAATTGTTTTGATGGTAGATGGTAAATTTTCTTCCATTCTTGTTGAATTTGACAAATTTTTTTTTTTTTTTTCTTTAAAATAATTATTTTCAGCTAATCTTGCCCTATGGATATGATAGGTATCAATTGATGTCTTAGGAAAACATTTAGATGTCTATTTTGACATCTAAAAAAATTGAATTTTAAGACAACATTAAAATTTGCTGACTAGGCAAGCCATGTCATCTTTGATGATTGTCACGTCACTTTTCCCAACACCATATCAAATGCCACATCATTTTTCATACCGCCACGGCAAATGCCATTAAATAGACGGGCATGTTTTGTGGACATTGGATGCTTAGCATCATGATGTTCAGTGTCATGGGAGATGTTTCTACCCTATCAATCTTGACACAATTTTTAGACATCAACTTAGATGTGTGGATTTTTTTTKAGATGTCAATTTAGACATCCTAAYATTTTGCGACATCAACTTAGACATAGACCATACAATATACCATCTAAAATAGGCCATTTGCAATACAAAATATACCATGCACAATACACGATACGCCATAATTACACACCATATGCCATATACAATGCACTATATAACAACTATGTTACATGCTTGAAAAGCCACTTATTGTGACATGAGAAGACAACATTTTATTCAAATGAGGTGGTAGAAAAAAAGACAAATATGTAATTAGTATATTAGCACCGCATGAATAAAGTTAGCAACCTCTACATGGATGAAGGATGCACAACTCAAGTGAAGGAGATGTGGAAAGTAGTGAGTAATTTCTTTATCCAAAGTGATAACAAATTCTTACTATAGTTCTTAGTATAGAACTAAAGTGATAAAGGAGTGAACCATCTCCTATAATGATAGTATTTTTTTTAATTTTGGAATAAAAATAAAGTTTGAGCATAGAATTTAAGTGATAAATGATTCCAAATTAGTGTGCCATTATACATGGTATCAACCTTGCTCTAATACCATGTAATGAGCCCAGTTAGCCCACCAATGAATAATGCAAATAGTAGAAACAATAACAGTTCAATGCATTAAATAAATAACAAAGCATTAAACCACGGAAGGCTTAATGATGGTTGAAATTCCCAACCTTAATAAAGAGCACAAATAGAGTTTTTCTCCTTTTCCTTGAGCCCAATTCTTATAGTCATTAGATCCTTTCAATTTTCACCATCCAAACGAGATTGATCTTTGCTTCAATCTTGTAATCTTAGACTAGTATAAGTTTGTAATCTTCTACGGGTATCACTTTCTTTCTATATTTAGACTTTATATATTATTCCAAACTTAAAATTTATYATACACTATAGGAGATGGCTCACTCCTTTACCACTTCAATTCTATGGTAAGAACTTATTATCATTCTAGATAAAGAGATGGTTGACTACCTTGCCCATCACATCTAATTGAGTTGTGCATTGTTCATCTATCTAAAGATTGCCAACTTTATTCATGGTCTATTTATACACTAGCCACATCCAATTTGTGGTCAATTCAATCATCTCTCAATTCAAGAGTGCTTGAGGTACATCACACATCACTTTTGGATGTCAACAACTTTTGAAGGTAAATAAAATCTTATCAAATTCATATTAGATCATTTTTCCAACCAATTGCATTTTCAAGTTTGTTTTTATGTTAGATATATAATTTTGAAATAAAGTAATAATTTGATAATAAAACACGGAGTATTAGCAAGCATCTTGATTCTTGAATGCGGTGAGGGACGCAGGGGAACGAAGCGAGGGAACGGGAGAACACGGCTAGGGGAGCGAGGGCTGACGATACGTTGCGTCATAAACGAGAAACCCTCGAGTCCTCGGAAGGATTGACAGCTTCCCATAGCTTCTCACTGTGACGCTCGAGCCCCATTTTCTTCGATTCCGCCCCTCTTTGCATCCACCATGCCGCCYGATCGCGCTGCATTGCGCCATGCTTAGTCATTTGCCCTCRCATGCTCTTTGTTTTGAGCCCGGAGTGGCCCGAAGCGGTGCCGGGACGCCTCGGCAACGTTGGATTTTAGGGTAGCCAATTTGTTGCTTGTGAGATGGTCATGGAGACGATGGAGCGGGACCGCGAAGGGACTCCTGACCGGGAACTCTACGCGCTGCTGCATTTGTCTCCCGAAGCTTCGGACGATGATGTGAAGCGGGCGTATAGGCAATGGGCGCAGGTTTATCACCCCGACAAGCATCAGACGCTGCAGGTCTGTGGATTATTCTATTATTGATATCGTGATTTGTTTCTTGATTCCGATTTTKCTGTCGTGGATTCTGCGGAAGAGGCGTCAATTTGAGGAATTAGGTCATCAGGGGTTAGAGTTAATATTCCAGGTTTCTGAAGAGATACGCGAATAAGGATTCAGAGAATCTGGAAGGCAACATTTCTGTAGTGATCATGGGTTCATCTGTTTAAGTGGTGCTCTTGTCGACGCCTGGTTCTAACCTCTTCGTTGGCTAGAATTGGAGCAAGTCAATATCAGTGAGTCAGTGTTGTGCTAGTTCTTCCTGGACTTGATTCGCATTCTGGTTTTAGTGAGAATTTGGGATCAGGTTTGGTGGCACCTAGAATCATTAAAAATCAGAGTGCAGAATTTAGCTCTCGCCAGGTAATCTTTGTGCTGTCTGTTCAATTATCATTGGTTATACATGCGTAATGCCGAACCTAGGGATTGAATCCGTTTTCTGGAACTCGACTCTGGAACCCTGCATGCTCGAGTTCCTTTCTTGCCAATTTAAATATACACTTGTAGCTACCTTTTTGAGAGTGGACAGTCCAGTATCGTGCCGTCTTTCTATAGGCCTTTGAATTGCATATGCGGCTGCAAAATTCTGTGCGTATTGCCTTACCAGTGAGATTCATTTGGATCTACGTCTCCTACYGTGGATATGTGGCTAGTTACTGGATCTGTTTTGCTGGTAGGATCCACATTGGAGGAATGTGATACGACTCACAAGTTTGCTCACTCTATATATTTTGTGGTTATCAACAGATGCAAGATATTGCAACCCAGAATTTCCAGAAGATTCGAGAGGCATATGAAATTTTRAGTGACGAACGGAAGCGTCAAATATACGATCTCTATGGAATGGAAGGTTTAACCTCAGGTTTAGAGTTAGGTCCGAAGTTGAAATCGAGGGAGGAGGTTAGGGCTGAGTTTGAGCGCTTACAGCAGCGCCAGGAGGAGAGGAAACTGGCAGCTCATGTGCATCACAGAGGATCATTGCTTATGAACTTATCCCTAGTCCCATTTTTGGAATCATATGACGCTCCAAGAATGAACGGGTTTGTTCTTTGACCTTTACTTCCATTGAATACTTTTACTGATCTTCTGTGTTTCCTTTTTGTGAGCGTCTTGGATTTCTTGGTTGGAGCTTGGTGAGCTGGAAATCCAAATTTGGGCCATCCAATTTCGGTTACCTCGTCTCTCTCTCTGTCGTTTGTATACCAATGACCGTTGTGGTATCGTTATCTGTGCAGCATGGCAATGTCCACGCAAGTGCAAGCACAGGTGTCAAAGARGGATACCATGGTGTTGGGTGGGAATATGGCTTTGAGGAGAGGTTTAGGCGGGGGCTCTGCAACAATGGTTTTGAGGCGTCAGCTTTCACCAATCTCCACAGTAGAAGTTCTAGCTATGGTTGGGCTTCGCTCGATTTTAAGCCTCCAGACTTCAAGGTAATTCTCTTACGTTGGTGAATTCAGAGTCGGAAAAAATCTTTAATTGCAGGACTACTGGTCAGGATGCTGAAAGATTTTCGCTGTTTTCTACAACTAAGTTCGTTTTGGGTATCGAAGGAACCATTTTATTGAAGACTTGGGTCTTAATGCGATGTTCGGTGATTGCAGGCAACTTTCTACTCATTCAACAGGGACCTTAGGATTGTCTGTGTCGTTGAGGGATGGTTCTGTTACATTAGCAAATACTTGGTCGCGCCAACTGTCAGAAGATACCACTGGCAATGTACGTGTGCTCTTCTTCTTTTGTGGAGCTATTAATTCATGAGTACTGAAGAGTAGAAGTATTCATCTTTTTAAAATCCAGTTTTCTTATGTTTCGAGGGTTAGAGTTCTTCATACTCACGGATACAGTGCTGGTCATTTACAGATACAACTAGTTATCGGGCCAGATACGGGAATTTCAGTGGGTTGGCAAAAGCATGGCAAGAAGAATGCTGGTTCAGCTGATGTGAAGGTGTGGAAATTCTGAGATTTTCTCTATTCCTCTGTGATTAACTTTTTGGTGGGAATCATGCTACTCATCAATAGGATTGCATTTGAACTGCTTCATGACGTAGGTAACTTTAGTCCGTCTTCATTAAATGTAGAATTGAAAATGTTTGAATGCTGGAATGTGAGACAATTGCTGTCACAGCGTCACCCTGTAGCTCTGCATAATACCACATCTCGGAACCTGTGGTTAAAATGAGTTTGCTTGTTTGGTGATTCTGAAGGTAGGGCCTGCCACTTTTGGAGTATCAGGTCAATACATTCGTCATTTTTCATCAAAGTCTCAAGGTCGAGTTACCGGTAAAATTGGCAGGTTGGTAAACATTCATGGCATCTCAGGCTTGTACTGAGTTCGCTGCTGAGTCTCAGTTATTCAGCATCTACAAAATATCATCATAATGCTTTCCATCTTATGAAGTACTTCTACTTGATAAACATTGTAGGACTGTTTTGATCGTCACCTTTTGTGAGGGATGAATACAGCTGTTTTGATGTCAATGCTAGTTACGGTACTTGTACTGTGCGTCAATTTTTGTCGTTGGGTGGTGCAGCACCGGAGTAGAGGTTGAGCTAGGTGGGGAGAGAAGACTTTCAGAGCATAGTTCAGCTGCAATGTTCTGTGTGCTTGGACTTCAGGTTTTGACTCTATTTCTTATTGTGTGTGTCTGTTTTTGGAATTGCCTGTATCTTTCAAATTGTTCACCGACGTCATATACTTAAAGACAAGTTTTGATAGCCAAGACAGAAGCTGGAAGCTGTTTGTAACTTCAGTAGTGATGCCRATGCTTYACTTGAATATTGGAGCTTGTAGTGYTTTTGTGCCTTCTCAGCAGTTTGGATTTCACTTATGAAGTTGCTTGTTCAAGCTCTCTATTTGTGAGATGTAATTCTTTCTGCACATCCAACTGAATGCAATGCATAATCAAAAGCTTCAATTATTGTTTTTTTCTTAATTGCAGGGTATTTCTTGGAAAGTTCGATTCACACGAGGAGGGCAGAAGTTTGTTATTCCTGTGAGTAATTTCTTAGTAATCATGTGTAATCTGGTGCTGGACTTGGCAGAACCATTTTTTGCAATACTATCCTGATAATGTCGTGGAATGTGACGTCTTTGAGCAGCATTATCTTGGTAACATCGTGAATGATATTATGCAAAATTCGCCTAAGAAAATTATGGTTTGAGCTAGAAACATCCAATTGCAAGCAGAAGAATTGATGTTCAGCTGCCCATGTGTTCAACCAGATTATGCTCTGCACAACATTGAATCCGTTTATTGCTACTGGAGCTTTAATAATTCCATCATCCATCTATGCTCTTCTAAAGGTACCAAATTTTTTCGTTTCATTTGAAAACSAGTCCCTGTAGTTATATTCCTTATATTATTGTCACGTTTGTCCTTTCGAGAATGGTGTTGCCACTACTTMAGATTACAGTTTTAGTGTGAATGGATAGCATAAATTTTTKAAATTTATTTCAACTGATATATGCTGGAACTGTGTCTTCATCTTTCAATGCAGACTTATGTTTTCAAACCTTATAACCTTCGGAGAAATAGACGAAAGAGTCTGGAACTACGGCGAACAACATATACACAGGTAGATTGTATGCTTCCTTTTAAATGTTCGTTGCATCTCCCTTGTCATGGAAACTTCCTCTCACTTGAATCGTCGGCCTCTCGTAACGATGATGTTTTGTAACTCTCGTATTCATAATCCTCTTTTTTTAAGTTCTTATCTCAGATCTAATGTGGAGCATTCTTGAGTTTATGGCGAGTCAGTCCCTGCGGGTACTGCATGTGTCGTTTAATTTTGGCATAAATACAGTTCTTGTCTTCTTGCTTCTAGGTTATGGAGGCAAGGGCTTCTTCTGAGAGGTCACAGTTATTGTTAAAGAATGTAGCAGAAAGAAAGAAACAGAAACAAGCACAGCGGCAGGGGTTAGTTATCCTGGCTGCTGTATATGGTGATATTAAGGCTTATGAGCGGGGGACAAATTTTGTGGACAAATCTGCGAGTACTGAAGATGACGACGCAGATTTGCCTCCTCCGTATTTAGATGTTGCAATACCTGTTCAATTCTTGGTCGATGATTTTGGGCAGCTCCGGGTATGAGTTTCCTACCACTTCTTTTGTATTTACCTGTGGTAGGTCGATAGCGTGACTGATCTCGTGGTGTAGTTGCTAAGACCAGCTTGATCTTTCAGATCTTTRAGAACTAACTTTCCTGTCATTTTGAATATTATGTTTGGCATTATGTTTGGGCATTGTGGATTTAGATTTTATGGAGAGTTCTCTGCCTATTCGCTTTCGGTACTGACTGTGCTTAAACGATTGTTGTACTGGTGCCTTAACAGCTGCATGAAGGAGTGAAGAAGGCAGGTCTTATGGGCTTTTGTGATCCATGTCCGGGTGAAGCAAAGCAGTTGAAGGTGGCATACACCTATTTGGGTCACCAATATGAGGTATGCTATGTTATTCGCTACTACAATCTCCGAAACTTGAATATGAGCTTTGTGAAATATCTCTTTACGGAAGCCCTCTTTGAGTGGTGCACCTTCCTGCGGTGAAAGAATGAAGCCTTCTTTTTCCTTGGGTGTTCTGGAGGCTGTGGGTTGTGCTCGCATCAATATCTGTAATGTTTGTCTTGCTTGCTTATGGATATGTTTTGTACAATTGTGCGCAGGTTGTGGTAGGGGACTACGATGAGTTGCGGATACCGCAGGAGGCACATAGGATACAACGTGCTGCTTCGGAGAAGCTTGATCAAGTGGATTAACTATCCTTCTCCTCCCTTCTTGGCATGTTTCTTATGTTTCACTGAGTTGCCTCTCGGGAGTGTAATTTTTTTCTTTTGATTAGACTAGAYCATTCATATTCAAGATGATGCTCCATCTTTTCTATGAAGGCAAGTATCCTTTTGAAGTTGATGAGCCAATCATCTCACGTGTAGCTCTGCAATGTATCTTGTCATTCTAAGATTGTTGATCAAGAGCTGTCAGTCGTGATTGTGAGAATGAATTCTCCTTAGAGACTAGTTTTTTTAGTAGCCATTACGCTATTTCTGTGCTATCACACGATTTGAAGTGAGATTCGGGGAGACTGTTTTATCTCGCCTCGCCTTAGTAGGAAGAGCGAGTAGGGTGTCGGTTCTATTGCGACGTTCCCACTCATGTGGGATGATTCAAGAGAATTGATCTTTCTGCCATGATTCTTTGGCTACTCRGTGGTTTTCCATGGTGATCGCTCGTCTATGATTAATTGTAGCTCTCTTAAATCATGTTTTTTTTCCTGAGTGTGCACGACACCCACTTTGCTGGAACTTCTAGTCACCTTAATTGAACCACTCAGATGCCATTTATTGTGAGTATCTTTTCTTTTATACTGAKGTATTCACTCTTGTTCCACTCTTGTTCCACTCTTCCTGATCGTTCTGTATGTGGTTCGTCTTCGTACTCGTTTTACCTGCGTACTCGTTTTGTTTGCTGTGTTTAGTCCTACATTGTCAGTCGCTACGAAACTTGCATGAGTGGTTAGCCTGAATGTTGTGTCTGGGGGATTTCGGTAATGGCAGAGATCKTCATTTTGGTTGCAATACGGCAGATTGAGACAGCATTTGCAAGCGTGTGATGTATTGCTAGAGCAGATTAATGCATGTGCCGCCCTGCCAGGAAGACCTAAGCTTGAATTTCCAGCCGGGATCAGCAGGGAAGTCCGTATTAAGCATTGTGAAATCCCTTTTACTGTTACTCCTCAGTCCCCTTTTGATGTTGCACTGAATCTTAGTTTTGATACCCCTAGAACTGTCTACCCAGATCCCGAGAGTCCTGATGATAGGTTGAAGCTCGTAGATCCTCTAACGTGTTCCCCGATTTTACAGGAGTGTTCTTCCTTGGATTCCCAGCCCCAATCTTCAGGTAGCTTACCGAAATCAGAGTCTCAGGTCTTTTCTTTCCTTAGCCAACCCTCTCCTGTTCAAGTTCCTGATATTGGAAAGGACACATGTAGCTCCCCTGAAAATGCCTTCAATGATCCCGAGTTATGCGACGATTGTGGGACCATTGTTGCTCCATTAGCTTGTCTTTCAGGGAGTGAAGACACAGGGAGTAATTGCAGCGTTAGTGCTCCGGAGAATCCTYCCCAACTTAGCCCCATAAATTTCATTTCTGCTGCTTGTTATGTTGAGCGACCTTTGAACCCTAAATCCTTGAGTCCTGGCAACTCAACAAGGCGGACATCATTCTGTAGGATAGAAGCTTTTGTTATACGTAGCAAATCCGTCAAACCTTTGCCTCTGCAACATCGTATTGGGGTGCCTGAGGTTAAGAAGTGAAGGGTTGGAGTATTTGCTAGAAGTCTTTGGATAGAGTTTTGGATAGAGTTTTTATCAGTGGTGGTGGTGTGATTTTATTTGCACTACCTTTGTCTCAAAATAAATTATTGGTCTCTAGTGGGAAACTAGTCAAAGCAYCATAGATTTATTTTGAGATAGAGGGAGTATGAGATTAGGCAATTTGATGATTTTCTAGTTCCTGCCGATTTTCAGAGTTTTCTTTTGTCAGGTTTGTGTAAATATGTAATTGAAGATGAGTATTGGAAGGAAAATGAGTCTTTTTATTTTTTATCTTGTGAACAAAAAGAGGTATAGAAAGTTACAAAAAAACTCTATGTTTTTGTTGAATGTAATTCTATTTGATTGAAGTGAAATGTTGTCATGCTTACTAAATAGATTCCTTTTAGTTTATTGTATATATTTTTTTATCTAGTCAATTGTTCTTTGATATGTTGACAAATTTTTTTGAATTTGAATTTGAAATTTAATGAATTTTTATGAGTATATTATACATGAGTACTTAAATACTCAATTTTCGGAAAATACATGTAGAATTGGTTTATTTTGAATATTATAAATCCATTTTAAGAAATTTTATTTAATAAATTTATATTTGTGTTATATGATTTTTTTTTTTTTTTTTATAATTTCAATTTTTAAATAAATAAAAATTAATCATTCTATTGTCAAATTATCAAATTCATATAGTTATTTCATTTATAGAACTATTTGGAGAATAAATGCAATGTTTTAGAAAATCAAAATTTATGTATTTTATTTTTAAAGGGTATAATCAATATACAAATTAGAAAAGTCAAACAATGCTAAATACATTTCAATTATTTTGTTAGCATTGTTGCAAGTTTCATTTAATTGTCTTTTTAATGTCCTAATTGCATTACTTTAAATTTATTGTAATTTTGGAAATTTACTTTTACAGGTTTTTGTAAGTAGATCATGTTCAGTAGATTTGAATGAATCCAATTTTGAATATTCTCCTCCAAAACTCAATGAAAAAAAGCTACCTGAGCAATGTCTAGTTAATCCAATAGAACAACTCAAAGGAGGACAATCAGAGATAAGAGAAGTAGAAATTGAAAGTACGAAAAGTGATGAAATTGAACAAGTGAAAGGATTTTATAATCAAAGCGAATCATTAAGTATTGAAGATATGAAACAAGTTTGTTTTGATGGTGAATTAGAAAACAATGGGGATACAAGTTCACTTCCAAAAGTTCGTAACATACTAGGATCTTATTCACCCAGTAATGAAACATYATACCCTCATGAAGTCCAAAATTTTTTATTTACTAAAGGAAATGTTCAAGATGTATCCTTTGAAGAGATGTATGGAATCATTATTGAAATTCTGGATAATTTAGACTCACAAACAGTGCAACTAGATAAAAGTCTTGATACCAAATCTATGGCTAAGCTTATTKTAAATAAACAAGATTCGCCAATTTTAACATATGAAGACCTTACATTAGCTTTTCAAATGGAAAGATTCTCAAGTGAAAAAATTCCTCTTGTAGAAGCTGTGGACAAACATGATGTAWTGAAAGAAATGACTATGAATTCAA
The DNA here is from genome assembly GCA_006891605.1 of Pleurozium schreberi. Lineage (NCBI taxonomy): Eukaryota > Viridiplantae > Streptophyta > Bryopsida > Hypnales > Hylocomiaceae > Pleurozium > Pleurozium schreberi. Next base: position 8,110 of record VACF01002402.1, on the reverse strand, counting down.
TACCAAGAAACTTAGAARGGTGGTCAAATGAGGCCCAACGCTTGGGACTTGGGTGGGTTTTTATTGATGATAGTGTAATTGGATTTCGAGTAGATTCCGTTCAAGCTTGGCTTGTGGCCTTAATTCTCATTCATGAATCACAAAGTGATGTGAAAATACATAATATAGTTGATTTTAAATTTGCAGTTGACGCTCATATTGTTGAAAACCAACAAAGAATAATTTGTGAAGTGATGCTTGAGCTGTTGTGCAATCCAAGTCCCCTATATTGTATAAGTGTGGCCAAATGGGAGGGTAAAGATCAATGTTGGGATGAAATCTTCTCGCATATGGCCAAAATAACARATTCCAAAAACCTTCTTCAACAACTTATAGCAATTTGTCAAGATGGATTAGATATTGAAGACCGTCATTTAAATGTTACATTCATTGAGTGTCACCACATAGCATATTATCGCTCAATTGTTTGTAATGGTAAGATAAGTGCTCTYAGTGAACAATTTTGTCCTTGGTGTACAATACCTCGGCAAGCTCGGTGTGTTGTAACAATGAATCACAAAGTCTCTAAAAATGATACCATTGCGCTTTTGAGTTCAACATATCATATGCGGCCTCAATTGTTAGTGGTATGTTTGTGCATATTTGTATGTATAAATAAAATTTTAGACATCTATGGATCTAAACATTTTTGACCAATTTTCTTGAAAATATATACTAAACAATGCTATTAATGATTTGATGCATAGCTTTATAAAACAATAAAAAACATTGATGAACAAATATTACCTAGTTTGGAATCTTATCCATTGTTGAATGAAAAACAAGATTCAAATAAAAAGAATTTGAGTGTAAGCTTCACTAATGACAAAGAGTCCTTGAATAAAAACACTTTGATTGACAATGAAAATGAAAGCTCTCTTTCTTATACTCATTCAATTACACCAGAAGATGGAGGAATTTTGAAAAATAAAAGGCATAGAATTGATGATGTCTTTCAAAATCAAAAATCATTCAAATTGAAAAGTTTTGAAAAATCATTTGATTCCTTGTCTGAAAAATCACGCACATACAAAAGATTGTATATGAAAAAATCATATGACAATTATAATTCACCAAGAACATCCAACCTTCAAATGACACAATGGTCAATGTCTGCTAAACATGACAATAAAGACCATTCTTCCAAAGTCAATACATTATATTCTTACAATCCAAATTCTCTTTCTAAACAAGATTCTAACAAGAAAAAAATTAAAACATTATATCCTTGCAATCCTTATCCTTATCCTCAAAAAACTAAAGAATACAACATGGAAAATGTATATAACAAATCAAATAAAAATGCATCAAAAGTTGTTGAACACTCTCCTGAATATAATTATGAAAAGCAACATAATTCTCAACCATTATTTGCAATGAAAAATGTTGATACAAACTTATCATCTCCTAAACAAGAATCATGCTTAATTTCTAATCAAGCTTATAATGATAAAATTACTTTTAAAAGTTTTAAGCAAAATTTACCTCAATATTCTAAAAAAAATCAATTCATTGAAGATGATGAAAAGTTCTTTCATTCTAAGAGAATAAAATTTCAACATAACAAACATGAAGATGTTGAAAACGATATTTTCATGCCGTTTTTATTTGATGATGCAAATTTTATTATGCCAAGTCAAATTTCAAATGCCTCTTGTCAAGGTGAACACAAAGCAATCTCATCAAATTTGAAAAAAGAAGTGTTAATTACTTCAGATACTTGCATGATTTCTACAAGTTGTTTACAATGCCAACAAACATGTGAATGGTTTACACAAGCTCAAGAGATTGCTAACCCCATTGTTATACCAACAACATCCAAAAATGGTGATTTTAATTATAATGGCTCAAGAAAACAAAATTCTAATGGAATCRAGATTCCTCATTTTGTARAACCCATTCAAGAAAAAGKAATTAAAAGTCGCATTATATCAGATGAAAATGACTACAAGGAAACAAAAAAAAATACAAGCATTGAGAATGAATATAAAAAACTAGTCAAAAGGCTAGAAGAATTTGCAAATATKCATGATAATAATTCCAAAGAGGAAGAAGAATATCAAAGCCCTTGTTGTTGTGATACGTCTAGAGGTCACGCCACAACTTGCTATCAATRTATTCCAAATTATGAACCTCCTGAAGTAACTAGGATTATAAACACTAGTCAATTAGATAGTTCAAATGCATGCATGCCTAGTAGTGAACAATGCCAACAACAATATGTTGCATTGCATAGGGCCCATTTTGAGATACCAAATTACAGTGACCAATGTCAACTACAATCAAAGACACTCCAGAAAGCACAAAAGTATTATTCAAGTAATTTAAATTCTTGTAGAAATTTAGATGAAGGTGATKTAAGTATAGAAACAAATGTGAGTGCAAGAACTAATGCAAGGAACAATGTTGAAAAATATTGTGAGTATGATAGAATAGGAAGGTATAGGAGAGTTGAAAATTTAAGGTCAAAATCAAGACAAAAATGGAAAAAAATTTAAAAAAGGTTTATGAAGCATAATGTGCCTAACTTCAAAGCTAGTTTATTTAGGCTAAATCTAAAGCCAAATTCTTGCGTTAAAGTATTTTTGAAAAAAAAGATTTACGTTTTGTGATAGTGAGGGGGAGGATGCAAGCAAAGGCGGGAGTGCTTGCCTCTTTTCAACTCATTGTCATTGTGGGGGCTGTCTTTTAAGTGGATAGTGAGGGAATAGTGCATTTCAATTAATGCAACCACTATAAGAAACCCATGTTTTTTGGGATGTTTTCACTATTTTTCTTGACGCATTTTTGTGGACATTAAATAAAACAGCTCATGTTTTTATGTCAACAATGATGTTGAATAATACATCTGGATGTATTATTGAACATCATTGTTGACATAAAAACATGAGCTGTTTTATTTAATGTCCACAAAAATGCGTCAAGAAAAATAGTGAAAACATCCCAAAAAACATGGATTTCTTATAGTGAACCCCCCTCCATTCACTCAAAAGACCCACATTAAATTTTTTTTAAAGGATTTATTAGCCCCCCTCTCCCCTCATGTTATAATTTGAGTTGTTTGGATTTGAGATGCAAACAATATGGGATATGTCCATATCTCGTATCATGTATCTTTATTGTAATGTATCCATATATGTATTGTACCATATTTGGTATGCCATATCCGTATTGTATTTGTATTTTTGATTTGATGTCTCTCATTTTTTTCTTGGGGGGCTTGGTTAATTTTCAARAATGGGAAGTTCGCATCTTTTGAGTGGATAGTCATTGTCATTGTGAGCTTTAGTTCAAAATAGTTCAAAAGACATGAAATTTCTTTTCACCAATTTCTTCACATTTAGTTTCAAAAAAATTATAAAACAAAAGTTGGTATACAATGAAATAAAATAAATTTGTTGATAAGTTTTACATGATAACACATAGCTTCATGTAATAATTATCTGATAAAATTCCAAATAATCTTTTGAAAAACTTTTAACTTGAGCACATAAACAAGCACTTAGCTCATGACAATACCAATCATTTTTCAAGGCACATTCACCTCAAAGACCTAAAAAATGCATTATATTGAAATTTCAAATTCAACTACCCCTTTCTTTTCATTTTTTAAGAAGTGCCAAGATCAATATCACAAATATCTCAATGAAGCAATTTGTTTTTTTTATTTATCCATTGTTTTAGAAAACACTATTTTTGTTCTATGTAAAAATATTTTAATCCAGATTTGGTTATTTTAGAAATGAAAAAATTTGACCAAAAAATAAAAATTGAAAATAATTGTTTTTTTTAACTTCAACCATACAAAAGTCTAGTATACTACTTTAACAATGTGTTGAGAAAAAACTTCAACTGATTTGACCACGTAGAGTCAAAGATTGTCAATAATGTTTGAAGTTAGAATTTTTTTTTTTCAGTCTTTCAAAATAGGTTCAACATACTTTGAGCCCTCTAGGAATAAAATTTTTTATCCAAAGGAATTTAAGTCTCTCCACCATTGAGTTCTAAATCTTGTTAGGTACACTCATGTAAAATTTTAGAAACAATTAAGGAGTTCAGCTTATTCTAAATCATCCGCTACAATGCATGGAGTTTATGTGAATTGGCAATACACTCATCATTTTTTGATGATTTTGGACAATTTATGCCATATTTCATTAGACACATACATGACATATACAAAAGCATATGATATTTTTTAGCAAAAGTTGCCCAAATTGTCCATACTGACCAATTTTCTTGGAAAGCATAACTTTTGATCCAAGCACTTGATCCAAAAATAATTATATTTTTACTAAGGAAATATATGTTCACACCTTGGATCAAAATTTCATGAACATTTGATTGGACATTAATCCTTTGAGGATTATCTTGAAGGGTCCTAGTTGACCGAAAGTGTCCCCACATAGTCTCGAATTTTAATTTGAAGTGTTGTAAATTTTGAAGTGTTTGGATCTAATAAAACTTGTTGAAAAATTTGTGCTCTTTCTTCTAGGTTTTGTGGTAAAAGTTTTGCATCAGTCTAAGATGTAGCGATTATTTGGGAGTCATTTAAAACTTATAGATTCAAAAGAGTTAATCAAACTGCATTTTGATGACTCCAACTTCTTGGGCTTGCATCCCCTTCATCCAATGTTTGTTTTCAAAACAAACAAACTAGTGTGCCATTACAAAAAAATTGGGCCCTTCAAAGGGCCGCATAAGGGCTCTATGTACTGTCTCGAGAGCTAGAAATGCTATTGGATGGTGGATCTAGGAAATTAGTAAAAACTTTTGGAGGAAACATAAAAAATTTGCACGTCCAAACAAAAGTTTCGCCATTGGTCAAAACTAGTGCCTTCACCAAAGCATCCAAGTCACATCCCATGTCYCGAAGACCTTAGAAAATGAGCCCTAAAATCACACTTGGCTCCAACAAATGATGTGGTCGCACCAATGCAAGGATCAAAACCTCTTTAAATAATGGAGGGCCCGCGTTAAAAAATGGAGGGCAAGGAAGGACAAGAGTGACTTTCTTCCAATAAAAAAATGAATAGTCATTGACGGGGTACTCTTAAAATCCGTCAAGACGCAAGTGAAGTTGGAGTAGCGTACCCATTTTGCCCAAGTACCATTTTAGAGACTCCAAGTATTCTCCATTATTTTAGTGGGGGCTTCACTAAAGATAGTGGAATGCACACTAAAATATTATAAAATACTGTTGGTACCACGACTATAGTGGGACTAAACTATTTGGAGGTGCTAGTACCATCATACCATGTATGGTACCATCCAACTCCTCCAAACATTGTTGTTGGATCCAATGTGGTTTTGGCGTTTTCTCCATTTGGCACAAGGGGTGCCACAAAGGTTCCTTCACTCCGTATGCAAGTACGCCAATAAACAAGTCATTTCTGTAGGCCCACCACACGGCCTTTTGGAGGGCCCAAATTTTTTGTAATGTCGTTGCCATTGCCACAACCAAAATACAAGTAAATATATTTTTTAACTTTAAATTTATAAAAACTAAATAATTCAATATTTTCTATGCGTGAAGGAGTGTAAGCGCTTTATTGCATCATGAAAGGTTKCCTTCTTGATACAAATAAAAAGCTCTATGCACAAAGGAATGAAAGGAGTGAAAGGACTTTGTTTAGTGGCGTTCAGACGTGCGATGTGAAAATTTTGGATTTTTCAAAATAAAAGATATTTTAATTCAATTTTCTAATTCATAAAAACTTTACAATAAAACAACTTTAACACCACTGGTCCAAACGCCACAGAACAAAGTGTATGCATCCTTCCTTGTGAAGAGCTTTTGGAAAATACCAAAAATCCCCTTGGATACCTCACATTTTGTTAGATCTCAACATATCAAACAACRAAAACAAACTATCTTAAAGTATAGACTAGTGCACTCCATGTCGTTGGCACAGCCAAAATAAAAATTATTTTCCAATTTGTAATAGGTAAAAACTTTGATATTCAATATCTTTCATGCACAAAGGAATGCAAAGGCTTTGATGGAGTGTCGGAGGTTGCATTCTTGATATGAATAGAAAGCTTCATGCACAAAAGAGTGGAGGGACTTTGTTTTGTGGCATTTGGACATGCAAAGTAAAAGTTCCATATTTTCCAAAATAAAAAAAAATTTAATTCAAATTTTGAATCCATGACTTTTTTGAAATTTAATAATTTTCACACCATAGGTCCAAATGGCACAAAACAAATTGTCCATGCTTTCCTCCTTGCAAAAAACTTTCAAGCGGTATTGGACGTGGTTTCTTTGATCTTAACATATCAATCACAACAAAACAAAACAAACAATCTATGTTAAGGTATGGATTGTTAAACTAGATTCCCCTTAAAATCTACTTATTGTGGTAAAAAATTTATCTCAATCCAAGTTGTTTTGAATGTGTGAGTCATTTGAAGTTAAAAAAATAGACATTCTTAGATTATTGTGAATTTTGGCAACCAATTGTTTCTTTTTCACATTGTATTTTTTTCCAAATTTATTTTGGAAAAGTTGTGCATGATATTCTAGTTTGTGTAGTTAATATTTTATATTGATCCAAGAAATCATCCATACTTTAAGTTAGGGTGTTTGTTTGTTTTGTCTAAATTTTGTCATGTAGCTCAGTCTGACTGTGCTATGAGTCAAGCTTGCATGAGTCTTTGGTGATTTCCGAAAGCATGTTAAAACCAAGAAGTAATTTTGTTACCTAATGATATCTTAAGCATTTTTCTTCTATAAGAAATGACCCTTGGATTATGGGCAAAACGGTGGTACATGTTAAATCAACAAGTACACCTAACATGTTTAATCCACCTACTTTGTGAACCAAATGTAGCTATTGATTGTGTATTAAATTTGTGATTGCACATACATTAGCAAAACAATTTAACTGTAGAAGGGCCTAAAAGCGCGCCAAGCGGTGCCCTCACCAGCAATCAGTACGGCAAGGCTCCGAAACCTCATCACCGGTAAACAARATAAAACGAATCAAAAGCTAAGACTGCTCAGAGTCGGCTATGGTATTAGGTTCGATTCATGCCAAGCAGTGTCCTCACTGTTATTCAGTAGAGGGAGCTGTGAATCCTCATAGCAGTCTGTAAGAATGCAATTTCAAAGTATCAGCRAAGTCTCGGACAGACACATCAGAAGCGCAGGGTGGCGTCATTTGCTTTCGCATCGGAGGGAATCCGACTAAGAATCTGCAAGTCATCCTTTGCGGTAATTTCTCGGATCACTCGACACATAACGTTTGCGAAATAACACTACGAATCCTACAAAACCAACAAACAATATCCTACGACACACAGAAGCCACAAAGACATACGAGTGACAGAGCGATGCCGGTTTACATAGTGACGAGCAGGAGAGAACGGCGCCGAAACCTAACCCTAATTTTAGGAGCCCCGACGGCCAATAAGTAACGGCTCTTTTCAATCCTAGCTTTTTCTTTATCCCCATTGCCGTGTTATCTTTTATTTTGCATCTAATTTTTTAAAATTAAAATCTTGCTTCCTAAGTTATGTATAAGTTATGTATAGAAAACTCATTTATGCTAATTATTTAGAGTCGTTGGAATTTTTTCTTTCCACTACAAAAGAATGGGGTGTTTTAAGTATAGTCCTAGTAGTCTAGTCTTTTAAGTATTGACCTTTAAGTAAGTTTTTTAGTAAAATTTTACTGAAAAGATTGTCTTTTTAGTAAAATTTTACTAAAAAACTTACTTAAAGGTCAATACTTAAAAGACTAGACTACTAGGACTATACTTAAAACACCCCATTCTCTTGTAGTGTTCTCTCTCACTTAACCCCTAAAAGTCCAAGGGGTTCGGACAAAACACAAATGTGTTATAAAATATAAGTTCTATAACTTTTTGAAGTTTGCATCAAAGAAGTTTATGTAAAGCACAAAAAGTAGAAGATATCCATACGGTCAAAATTATAAAATTATTTTCAGATTCTCTTCAAATGAATTTTGAAGATATAACTTCAAAAATTCACCAAAAATACAATTTGTATTCTTAACACTTGAATTTTTTTTGATTGGTCAAAATTGTGCTTTCTATTGAATTGTAAA